>JAJKFI010000002.1:47718227-47772802 GCA_029204185.1 Lerista edwardsae | reverse complement strand
TAATAATAATAATAATAATAATAATAATAATAATAATAATAATAATAATAATAATAATAATAATAATAAGCAGTAATAGCATCTAAATGATTTAGCAACAGGTACTCAATTTTGATTGGCACTTGTGTCGGGGCCCGCCCACCAGAAGTGAGGTCATAGCCAGAAGCCAGGAACTGCCCCAGGAACCGCCGCGCCTCCTCGGGAGGGAGCCGCAGGCAACCCACCTGCTCACGCCGCTGCTGCCGTCAGTCTCCCTCGCTCTGCTGCCTGCCTGGCTCTGAGAACATGCAGGCAATTCAAACGTGCAGGCAATTCAAACGTTGCAGGGGGCAGAACAGAGCGCCGATGGAGTCGATGAGTGGGCGGGCAAATGGGCGGGGCCAGCCCTAATCCTAGGAACAGGTACTCGCGTACCCCCACGTACCCGCTACATGACATGTCTGGTGGGGCCCAATGTGGGGCATTCCCAAGGGGTCCCCACTTCCCATGGGCCTCCCAATCACCAAGAAGAGTGCTTGTGGTGCCATACATAAATGCCGTACTTGGAAATAGTTGGTGGTAATATGATTATGTCACTGCCAACTGCTTCCAGGAGGCCCTGGAAGGCCTGCTTTGGGCTGTTCGGAGGCGGGGCAGGTGGGAGGGCCCAAGTTAAAGCTGTTCTGCTTGCCCCACTGACCAACAGCACACAGACATCTTGGCTGCAGCTGCAGGTGATATGCTCACTGTGCTGGCGTGGGGCCCCTTGGTGCGGGGCCCAATGTGATGACATTGGTCACATTGGCTTAAGGCCAGCCCTGATGTTAAGTATAGGGTTCTCCCCTGCTCCCCCTCCCCGAGCAAGAAGATTTTTAGTGACCCAAACTAAGAATAAAGGAAGGTAAGGTGGGCCCCTGTTTCCACAGATTCCATATCCGCTGTTTCAATTATCCACAGAGCTGGGGCCCACCTGTATTCTCAGAAGAAAATCTCATTGAAATCAGTGGGGATTACTCCCAGGAAAGTATGCTTAGCATTGTAGCCTAAGCTTAGGGCGCAATCCTAACCTGGAGTGAGGTTGCACAGTTAGGCCAGCAAAGTTTGGCCTGCTCAAGGGCCACCGTAAAGCGAGTTTGACCATTCTCTGAGTCAGAGAGTGGTCCAAACATACGTTACACTGTCCCTTGTGCCGGCCAAACGTTGCGCCCTTAGTTACCGACAGCCTTAATCTGTGCACAATTCAACCACAGAAAATCCAGTTTTAAGGAAACATATCAACAGAAATGTGTCGGTTATGTAGGTATTTTTATCAAACAGTTCACAGTATTTTTTTTTTCCCCCACAGTGGTTCCCTGGAGCAGGTAATGAATTGGCATTTCTTTTACCTGTCTGGTGCCCAGAGGAGCTGTCTTGACAAGAGAACCAGAGCACTAATTATAGGCAAGTTCTCTAGATGCGGAGGAAAGGATATTGTTTCAGTTTCTTCCCGGTTTATGCAGTTTCTGCCTGAAAGATGCACTGTCAAGAAACTGCCTGCATAGATTTCACACATTTTCTGAATTGGTGAACTGGGTTCCATGTGATAGCCATGAACAAAAACTGGAAGCCTCTGCTGTTCAGGACCTGTACTTGTGGTGCCATACATAAAATGCCGTACCTGGAAATAGTTGGTGGCAATATGATGATGTCACCGCCAAGTGACATTGCCAAGTGACAAGTTCAGGACCTGTACTTCAAGGCAAAGTGATGGGGTGGAGATTTTATTCACAGGCTGCCCATGTTCATGTTCTTGGTCTTGCAAAAGTTTGCAAGACACATGACTTTTTCCAGAACACACACACACACACACACACACACACACACACACACACACACCGGGCCCTGTGGTTGGAGGGGGGGGGAACATGGTGAGTGGCTCACTTACTGCTGAAGCCAGGATCTCCATGAAGAGAAGGGCGAGTGGAGCGGCTGCTCATTGGGGCATCCCACCTGGCCTGGCCTCCAAACGGCCCAAAATGGGCCTCCCAGAAGCCGTTAACAGTGACATCATCACAGGGCCAGCCTTAAGCCAACATGATCAATGTCATCACATTGGGCCCTGCACTGGGGGGGGGGGTACCAATGCAGCAAGCAGATTGCCTGCCGCTGCAGCTGGGATCTCTATGAACTATAAGTCAGTGGGGCAAGAAGAGCAGCTTTGCCTTGGGCACGCCAACTATTTCCAGGTGCCACACTTTGTGAACAGCACCACAAATGCTCTTCTTGGTGACTGGGGGGGATTGGGGAATGTGGGGGGCCTGGGAATACCCCACATTGGGCCCCACCGCTCCTAGAGCAAACCCTGCACCATAATGTCACCAGCAACTATTTCCAGATGCTGCACTTGTGTGCGGCACCACAAGTGCTCGTCTTGCCATGGCTGGTGAGTGGGGGACCTGTGGGAAGGGGGTGCTGGCAGGAGTAGGTGGATTGGAGCCCCAAGGACCACATCCTGGTTGGGGGCAGAGAAACATCCACAGACTTCACCCACAGCAATGAGCCAGGGAAGGGGAGGAGAAACTAGGGCTGCTTTGTCCCCACTCTGACCTGAGGAATTCTGGGGCTTCCAGACCCCTTTTAACAATACAGTCTTATCAGGGACTCCAGTGCCTGAATTGGGAACCTTGGGGTCTGAGGTTGGGCCACTTTAGGCAGGGATGTAATCCAGAGAAACAGGGAAAAATAAATGCCATGGCATTTATGGCAGTAAATATGAAATCTCTGAATTGAGTAGACCTCATATAAACACTAGGTGTTCCGTTCTGAACACCACTGTGGGTACTTGGGATGCCTTTTTAAAGATAGGGGAATATCAGTGGTTTTGCTGCAGCAAGGTAAAAAAAAAGAGGGATTTCTTTAATGTTCTCCTATCTTTTTAATAGGCATCCCAGAATCTATGGTATCCGTGCACAACTGAAACTGTGGATACCGAATCAGTGGATACCGGGGCATGCTTGTATTTTGTTTTCTCCACTCCAGGATAGCTACAGGGCTAGTTCAAACAAAACATCCAGCAGCCCTTCTGCAAACATGCCATCCCATGTAAACCAATTAGATTGCATTATGCATTTCCCTGTCATCCTCCCATAATACCATTTGCTGCCGGTTTCTGGGGAAATGCCAAATAACATCATGGGTGAATGTGCCCATATGATATGGGGAGGGCTGGGAAGTACACATGGGATTGTCAATTCCAGCCACAGATTCATGTCCTGTGTGACTAGTTTCACCGTTCGTTCTACGTGGGAAAGCATGAACAAGAGAAGCTATCAAAGAAGACATTCTGTCACCGACGGTTTTTTGGCACCTACGGCTCTCATGAAAAGGAGCTGCCAAGAAAGTGAGTGGCACGCTGTAAAAACATGCACAGGAGCTGCGGCCCTGCACTGCTCGTCGTTGCTGTGGCAAACGTGGCCCACCCTTGCTCCAAGCGATGAATGTGAACCGCTCGCATCCAACATCCCAACTTGGAGATGGTTGGAACGTCTGCCAAGTCGAACCCATACAAAGGAGTGATTCTCTTCAGGGCATCTTGGCAAGGGCTGGTTCCTTGGCTGGGCCTGGAAGACAGGAATGGAAGCGCTTCTGAGGTGGTCTCAGGGTCAAGCTTCTTTGGGTCTGTGTGAGGCTCATTGTCTTCGCTGGGAACAGTTTCTCTTTCATTCCCTTGTTGTAAATTTCGAAGGAATTTTCAGTACACGCTGTGCTCTGCGGAGGAAAAGATCCCAAGCCATAGCTCTTTTCATGATGCTGAAGTCTTCACATGTCCAATGAGTTTATGGAATACCAGTTCATCAAACTGACGATGAATCACAGGGACCTTGCTTGCTCCACTTTTGGAGCGGCTATTTGTCTTTCTTTCCTTTTCCTTAATTTTAGTGTTGATGTCAACAAATGGACAATTTTCATCTTCGCTCCTAGGTCAAGCTGCGATGCACTGGAGCATCAAATGCAAAACAAAAGGATAAATGAAACGCAGATACCCAGACTCTTATGTCACTGGTTTTGCTGACAATGGAAATTATTGTAGCGAGAACTGAGGGGAGGAAGCAGTGGACATTATTTTGCCTTTTACATGTTATCTAGAGCTTGAGGGAATTGTTTCTTGTTGCATTCTCTAATGATGACAGTTATGGATGGCAATTGGTGACTGTAGAACTATCTTGTCTCATATCATCTTGTGCCACAGGGAGGAAGGCAGAGCAACAAGGAAGAACTGCAAGTGGAAATGGCTCCCGGTGATACCAGCAACTGAGCCAAATCCCATTTTATCAGAGAAGTTAAAAACATACCAGGATTTGCAAACCAAACAAATTTGGATTCTTCTTGACTCCAAGCTTAACAAACAGTTGGAGCAACTGCCATGAAACAAAGCCCAACCAAAGGAGGAAGTAGTATTAGGGCGAAAGGTCATACCACAAAATATCCTGTCACAGTGGTGGTTCCTGATACTCGATAGCAGCGGTTCTCAAACTTTTCAAACTCTGGAACTTTTTGTGCTTCTAAATGGAGTCTTGGACAGCCCCAGAGGGCCATCATATGTAAGAACATAAGAAGAGCCCTTCTGGATCAGGCCAAGGCCCATCTAGTCCAGCTTCCTGTATCTCACAGTGGCCCACCAGGTGCCTCAGGGAGCACACAAGACAAGAAGGAGCCTGCATCCTGTTGCCACTCCCTTGCACCTGTGCAGAACGGTGGCCATTTATGGTGTGCTCCTGGTGCTTTTCAGAGGGGTCAAGGAGCCCCAGGGCTCCTAGGAACACACTTTGAGAAAGACTCCTCTAGAGAAATAAGAAAGCACCCTAGATCTTGGTATGATTATACATTCTACATTATCAAACAGCCATAGGACGCTGAGGGCAGAATCCTAATCAGGGCTGGAATAGGCAGGCTGACTGGCTGGCATCTTATCCAGCCCCAGTAAGGAGGCAGCTGTGGCACAACTCAGTATGTTCCCTTACCCCAAGTAAAGGCCCAGCCACCCCTGTTGGGCTACTCAGAACTGTGCCAGCAAAATCACTGAAGCATCTCCAACAGGCCTGTGCAGAGCCTATGCGCTGGAGACCAGTCCCACCATCCTCCCCGGGTCGGTCCACTTCTGAGCTCACCCTGCCCCCACCTTCCCCATCTCCCAATCCACAATCCTTTCATCCTCCTCCTGCCCCCCCCAGCCTCCCCCCCCAATGGGCCGAACTTGGCTGGCATTTATTTACTGGTTCCAGTCAGCACAGAGCCTGGAAATGGCCCTGCTGAGCCGGCGCACGTCTGTGTGCTGGCTTTGCCTTCTCCCGAGTCATTGCAAGTCCTCTTTACAGCACGTTTGTTACATTTCTGGACTAGCACAGGAGACTTGTGCTGGTCCAGTACAAAGTAATTGCGCTGTAATTGTCGTAACACCACTTATTGTTAGCTCTATCATGAGCAGCTAGTGTGTGTCTGTGAGTGCATGTGTGTGTTCTCAAACCTTTTAGAAGCCCTAGAACAGTGGTGTTATTCTGCCGGAACGCTGGGCGGGACATCTGGGTGATAGACAGCCCGCCCGTTGCGTTCTGCAACGTTACGCCGTTTGCGTAACCAATTACGCCGCTTGCGTACGTTGCACAAACAGCGGAACGCTGCGGAACGTGACGGGCGGGCTGTCGATCACCCGGATGTCCCGCCCAGCGTTCCGGCAGAATAACATCACTGCCCTAGAGGCTGCTAGCTGATTTATAAATGCCAAGTAGTGTGACTATACTGGTAATTGGGCAGCTGTGCTCCCTCCCAAGTAGTAGCGAGTTTGATGCACATAGTCAGTTTCGCGAACCACCAAGAATTGGAACATGACTCACTGGTGTGTCCTGATCCACAGTTTGAGAACTGCTGTTTTAAGCCATACAACTGTCGGTCTATTAGCACTAATATGTTTTGTTTTCCAATTAAAGGAAATCAGTACACAGAGTTACCAGCAACAATTTCCCATAAAGAAGCAAAATAACATAGTTATTTTGCATCGGATAAAACAGGGCCTTCCATCTTGAAATTTATCATGCCAAAGAATTTCTGACATAGACCACAATGCTTCCATGCTTACATTTCACACATGTTGATCACTGACCTTAGAATTCAAATTCCAAGCTCATTCTTTTAGCCTTATGTTGTCTCACCCTCAATTAGTTTCTCTGTGACATCCTAGCAAATCAGTCACTAGCATCCAAAGACGCTTTCTTGGCACTGCCTTCCAATCCCCACAGTGATATTGTAATCACATCTCTAGAGACTCCTGGACTGTAAACATGCGGATTCCATCGTAATTGAATATCTCCGCTTTGTATAATTTCTACAGTCTACATCTGATTGAAATGGCATCCCCTGCAACTGAGCAAGGCTTTGATTTCCTTATCATGTTCATTCTGTAATAGATGTTGTGCTATTTACAATAGATGCCTGACTGATATCATGTTAGTATCTGCTGTCATTTGATCTTCTGAAAATGATCAAAAGAACACATTTTCTGGCATTAGCCAAATGTGTCTTGACTCATTTTGGAAGAAGATAAAAGTGACTGCTCGAAAAGAAAACAAAAAGAGTGGATGTGACATGAGCCATATCCATTAAAATCACTGGGACTTTAATAACTACAGTACACAAGCTCTAAATACATTTGCCCTTCATTATTGGTTTCATAATTTTTTCCAAATAAACTTTGAAGTCATTTCCCTTGAAGGACAGGCTTTTAAAAAAGAACTTAAAATACATGAAACACATTATAAGAATTATACCATTAAACAAAACAAAACAAAACAATTATTCCCATAAATGGCATATATTCTGCAATGGAAGGTGGGGCAAACATGGAATAATAATATAGGCATGAGCCAGTCAAAGGCTGGCACTTTTGAGACTCATCGTGAGATTATGCATTTAACGTTTTTTCCTGTGAAGTCACTGGGCCTTCAAAGTACTTACTGTTGTCTGGTTTGTGCCCCAGATAAATAAACAGCAGCACAATCTAAACTTTGCACTGGGGGCATGCAGTGCAGCCCAGAAGTGTGCCATAAAGATTACCCAGAATAGGTAAATTCATGCCAGCCGGGCTGGGGGTGGGAGGGGGGTTGAGAGGGACGCAGAAGACAGAACAGGGTAGGAGAAGGCGGGGGAGGGAGGGCCTGTGGGCAGACTGGCCCAGGGAGGGGGTGGAGCCAGACTCTGGCACTTAGGCAGGTTAGGATTGTGCCCAGTGGTGTCAGCCTACCGGTTCGCTGGGCGGAGTTTTCACGGTCGCTGGGCGGGTTTCCACGGTGATCGGCAGTGTGCTCGCTGCGTCCCGTTGCATTATGGAGAAAGCACGCCCGCTGCAGCAGGCGGGCTTTCGCCATTACGCAATGGAATGCAGCGAGCACGCTGCCGATCACCGTGGAAACCCGCCCAGCGACCGCAAAAACTCCGCCCAGCGAACCGGTAGGCTGACACCACTGATTGTGCCCTAAAGCATACAGGTAATAGAAGGGCTTTCAATAAAGTAAGTGGCTCACAAGAACACTGAAACCGCAAAGTATGTTTGGACCACTCTTGGAGTCAGAGAGGCCAGCACACAGATGTGCACCATCCTCCCTGACTCTGAGGGTGGTACCAAATGCGCTTTACAGTGGCCCTTGTGCAGGCCAAACTTTGCTGGACTAACTGTGCCGGCCTCACCAGGTTAAGATTGCACCCTGTATGTCTGTATTTAGATTTTTACATATTACCCAAGCACATGATCATCATCGCTTTACTAATGCAATGATTACAGGAACTTTTAGTATCAAGCAAAGCTGAACAGCGAATCAAAACTCTGAACGCTGAGCATTCACACATATCTGGCATTTGCACATTGTGCCTTAAATCATTTTGAAAGAAAATTAAAGCTGCTCCCAATTATCCAAGAATTGACTGTGGATATGATGCAGTCCACATCCATTAAAACCAGCGGAGTGTTGCAACGGAAGGTGAGTTCACAGGCCCATAGCGAGCCTGCTTGGGTGTGATAAACTAGGCAAGTAAGCTGTACGTCACATGCAGAAGTTGCCTCTCAGAATGGTGGTTGGAATGAAATGGCACCATTTCTTTGTTATTGGCATTCCTCTTTTAAGAAGCTCAGAGTGGTGCCCAGATGGTGATCTCATTCACAGCCCAATCCTAAGTAAGGCTGACGTAACAGGGCTATATCCTACAGCCCATTAGGAGGCAGCAGCAGCAAAGTGCAGGCCAAAGGGAGGTTTTCCCCTTACACCTGCATAAGCCCCAGTCATCCCAATGGGGCTGCTTGGATCTGCGCCTGCTTGGATCTGTTTCGCAGGCGCAGGTGCACGTGCGCAGGAGCGTCCCCAATCGGGACTGCTGAGGCTGGGGACGGGGTTTAGGATTTGCCACTATGGCCGTCCTGCATCACAACCCCTGTCTCCACCCACTGTAGCGCCCAGTTATGCCCCCCGCATGCCTCTGGAACACCCTCGGCGACGCCCAGCACTGACCGGGAGCCACCGATGCTCGACTGGCACAAGGCCGGTGCTGCTGACAGTCGCAGTGTCACTCAAGCATTGGCACTGCTGCTTGCGCCAGTCCAGCGCCATACTACCGATGCTGATGTGCTTGATGGCACATTTGCGACAACGTTTGGCTGGAGCAAGAGCGTAGCGCAGGCACAACAGGGGTATAGCATTGCGCTCTCAATATCACAAAACATAGGCAACTCGCTGTCTTATATCGTAGCCTAAAGTCACACAGGGGCTCCACCACTGCTCCTCCTCTGTCCTGGTTCCTCCTCCTCATTGCTGCTCTTCTGTCTTTTGAAGGCGGGGTAGGAACAGCGGAGACCCCACTCCAGGCTACTCTAGTCTCTAGTGCTGTTCGACTATTTCCTTTTTCCATCGTGGCATCTGCCTTTCAAAAACAAGGAGTGCTGGAAGGAGGGGAAGAGAATCTTCCCAAAGATGGAGGAGAACAAGCAGCAGCAGTGGCTCCTTCCCACCACCTCGCAGAAAGGGTACAGGCTAAGAGAAAGTTGCAGAAGGAATCAGAACTGGATGGATGGATGGATGGATGAGATGGGGTCCTGCCGTGTTATGATTGCTTCGTAACCTGGACAGATGTTTAGTAAATGTCCAAATACAAAGAAAACTAAGCTGGGACAAGGTGGTACAATTCCAGCAGAAACATTGTTGTGAGCATTCTGGGGCTCCATTTCATGCCTCTGCTTTGTATATTACAGCCCTTAGAAAAAGAAGGAACACATTGCATGTATACTGTTCCTTATGCTGTAATGCTTCTTACACAACATGAGAAAATCCAACTGACGGCAACGCTTCAGACTCAAGTTCTCCCCAAGATGCATTTAAATGAGCCTTTACTTCTATGCACTTCCTAGTCAGAGTGCAATCCTAATCTGGAGTTAGGCTAGCACAGTTAGGCCAGCAAAATTTGGCCGGCACGAAGGCCTCCATAAAGTGCGTTTGGATTGCACCCTCATTGTGGTATGTATCAGCCACAAGCCACTTTCAGAGCAAAATTTAAAATACCAGCAAGAGAAGGGTTGGCAAAAAAAAAAAATGCATTATTTAAATTAATTTGAGCATACCATGTTAATTTGATCATACCATGTATTCATTACTAAAAAGAAGTAAGAAAATAATAATTAAAATACTTCTTTTACCTTTCCTCCAAACCATGTTTGGAAAGTAGGCAAGGAGGGGGAAGACTGAGCGAGAGCTTGAAGGTTCCTTTTTGCTACTGTCCTTGCTTGCCCGTTCAGTTGTGAAGCCAGTTTCACAGCACAACGGAAGGGTATGTTGTAAATCCTCCTTTTCATATGTCTGCTCCCAAAAATACATCCAGACAGAGGATTTATACAAGTGACCATGAGAACCTGAGTGCTGAAATAAATTATGTTCCAAAAGTTCCAAACAAAATCAGTCCTGTTAGTTTCCCCAGAGAAGAGAACCATGTGACGAGGGGAACTATATTCCACCTGTGTATGGGTACATATGCACACACATATAGACATGAGTGCACCATGATACAACTGGTGAATATTTGTGTCCTGGTGAATATTTGTGTTTTGTGAAAACTGGAATTCGTCTGGATTGGCAGGAGTACACACTATAAAAAGAAAAGACTGCCTTTCAGTTTTGATTAGTAGAAAAAACAAGTTCATCCACTACTACTGGAACATTGGAAAACCCATTTGGGGACAGGATTTCAGGACTCAACCTATTTCATCAACTGAGGGTGCAATCCTAACCTGAAGTTGGGCCGGCACAGTTAGTCCAGCAAAGTTTGTCCAGCACAAGGGACATCGTAAAGTGCGTTTGGACCACTCTCGGAGTCAGGGAGGATGGCGCATGTCTGAGTGCTGGTCTGTCTGCCTCCAAGAGTGATCCAAACATACTTTACCGTCTTCCTTGTGCCAACAAACTTTGCTGGCCTAACTGTGCTGGCCTAACTCCAGGGTAGAATTGCGCAGTCGTGTAAAAATGGACAACAGATTTAGAATGATTCCTTTCTCCATGTGCATCATGGGAATATACTGATATCTTTTTCTTATACTAACAGATCGGCAATATTATCCTATATGTCTACTCAGAATTAAGCCTCATTAAGTTAATGGGACTTACTCCCATCCAAGTGCTTATAGGATTGTAGCCAGGGTTTGGGTCCCTGTCACACTTTACCCATGTATATATTTTTTGCCACATCATCACTGTATTTCCAAATCAGCTCCCACTAGGTTTCAAGTTCTGAAAATAGCACCGAGATTCATCTGTTCTCATTCATCCGACTGAAACAGATGACAATTGCTGCAGGGGAACAATGGCACAGTACTTGTGAAAACAGTCTGAATATTTCCAAGTCCATGTTGCATCCAAAGAGAAGCTCTGTAGAGGCTATTCTTTGTTGTTGCATCTGCTGGAGTAAGGATGGCCGGTTTGGCCATTCCTATAGTAGCTCTTTGGATCCCAAGCTGTAGAGTGTGTGTGTGTGTGTGTGTGTGTGTGTGTGTGTGTGTGTGTGTGTGAGAACTTTCAATCATAGAAGCTTACAATATAGATAAGCCCATGCCACACTATCACTAGAATAACAAATCTCAGTGATTATCCAAAATACTGTTTACTTTTATTTGTCTATCGTTTGCTTTTAGCTATATATTTGTATATCACATATAAGCAACTGGAGCCCTGGGAGTACTGTCCATTTGGCTCCCTCATCCCACCCCCCTTCTATACCTCAGCTGCTTTCTACCGTGCTGAGACGCATTGAGAGGGCTTTTTAATGTTTACAGGGTTTAAGGTTTGGAGATAGCTCAGTGATAGAGCAAATCAGTCGCGGACCTATCATTGGGCGAGCAGTTGGAGCTCCTTGGGGGGGGTGGAAGGTGGTGATGGGGCGATTCATGTCACCATGAGATGTGATTTTGGCCGTCCCCCCCCACCCCTGACTCTCTATGGCTCCAAAATGGAGCTTAGTGTGGCTTGGGGGGGAGGTGGGGTGGCACCTGGGGGTTGGGAACGAGCGGAGGGGGCAGACCTCCTCTGCCTCTGTCCCCGGGCAGGCCATTTGCTGGGTCCACATCTGCTTCCTATAGAGCCAAACCTGTAAGGAGACAATATGCATAGCTATATCCCACTGGAACAGTACAAGCTTAGTACATATGTGGTTCCAAGGCAGGAGATTGCTACAAAGCCACACAAGAGATAGCACATAACCAATCAGAGGAGGGAGGATACATTGACTTTATAGGCCCATTCAGGCTTCAGGATGTCAGTCACATTGTCCTGCCTCCTTCACCCCATCTAGCCACATCTTCCGTATAATTGGTTGATTGCGTGCACATTCTGGTTATTTTCCTAGAAGGTCTTCCTCCATTAACCCACCCATCTCTGCTTGGTTTATTATCTTGCCCACAGGGAGGCAGAAAGACTTGGAGGGATGGGGCACCCTTACTGGTACTTCAGTGGCATCTCTCAGGGGGCTGTCTAAATTGAGGGAAATCACAGGAAGGCCATCTGCTAACTATTATGACCTCACAGATACATTTCAAAGATGTACAGCTTGGAGTGAACATTATCAGTGGTGGAGGGAGTTCTGACAGTATCACAGAGAAAAGGGACTATCAAAAAACCCTGTTCACACAGGACGTCCGTGACTTTGATGCAGCAAGATATCTTTCCTGCTTTGTGCTTAGGTTTGATGTGCGCCGTTTCTGCGAAGTGCTTCTTTTTGGGTGCTAGGTTGCCTTTCTCAGAAGTCACCAGCATTTTGAGCTCTCCAGGGCTGTCACTACACTATTTAAACCTGTATTGCCTCTTTTGCAAGCAGAATGTTAAAACTGGTGCCAGGAGCAGAACTGATCTCTAAGCAAGCATAAGAATCCAATCTTTGACGGGCCTTGAACTGCTGGAACTGCTGGGCCTTGCTGGAACTAGTCTTCTAGCAGCACAAGGCTCTTTATGGTGGTGTGAAAGCCAGGCCACCACCATGCACTTCTGGGCAGTTCCTGCAAGTGGTCAGAGATGTGGTGCACACACCAGCACAGAGAAGCCTCCTAGAGGCTCTAACACACTTGGTGAGTTGGCAGCAGTGGTGAGTCATGGGGAGGGCAAGAACAGTTTTGGAGCAGGGAGGAGGGACAGGGCAGGGAGATAGGGGGAATGGGTGGGTCCCAGTGTCATCAGCATGCATCAGGATCCTAGTCCCTGTTTTCCAAACGACCCCACCCACTTTTTTCTCCTCGGACTTATGCCAGCCATGTAGCTGGTATTGATCCAAGGAGACACATAGACTACCAGGAGGTCTATGCAGAGGTAATTAGAAAATAACCTTTGGCAGACCTCCTGATTGCTCCCGCTACCATCATCGGATGGTTCCTTTATGTTCCTTCAGCACAGCTGCATTGGCATTAAGGGTGGGGGGAAGGATTGGGGCCTAAATGGCTAAGCACCACTCTGCCTTAAATTCTTCTAATTGTTGCCCCATGTGGCAGTGCTGTATCGAAATAATTATGATGCTGACAATCATGACAGATTGCAATGACAATGCAAGTAACGACACAAGTGTAACTGCACTGCTCAGCGTATTTTGTACAAGGGGATGGGGCCCTCATCCAGCAAGAATAACGTGAGGCTAGAGAGGATCATTCTGTAGGAAACATTTTTAAAGGGGGCCGGAAAATGCTTCAGACAACATGTTCATAATGAAAATTTGACACTTGGAACGTAGCATTCATGCCAGGCACCACCCAAAAAGTCAAATAAAGCTGTCATGTTTCTAGCATTTCAATGTCTCTTGTATTCATCTGTTACACATTAAGAACTTGGAATTGTTTAGAATTTGTGCACAAGTGCTCCGTCCAGCCTGTAATATTACTTTGCTGCTACGAATTCATACTACCACCACTACTACAACTGCTGCTGCCAGTTATGATGGTAACAATAACAACAACAATAACAACAATAATAATAATACTATAATGTTGCTGATTATGTAGCCCAGGGGTTGCCAAAGTTGCGACCACTGCGTGCTGAAACACCCTTTCCTGTTCCGAGTGGCGCTTACTGTTCCGGTGAAACGCCATTTCATTTCTAAGTTGATCGGTTGGCAGGGACACTGGGCAGTCACGTCTATGCCCAACATCTATAGTCACGTCTATGCCCAGCCTTCTGGGATGCTGTGCATAGAAGCAACTGCCTAGAGCATCCCTGCCAGCCTATCAACTTAGAAATTGAGTGGCATTTCACCGGAATAGTAAGTGCTGCTCACACGGGGGAAGGGTATTTCCAAATCCCAGATCTGGCCCATGGGCCGGGGTTTTGAGACCCCTGATTTAGAGCGCAATCTTAACTGGAGTTAGGCCGGCACAGTTAGGTCAGCAAAATTTGGCTGGCACCAGAGCCTTGCACATTTGGACTACTCTTGGAGTAGGACGTCTGTGTGCTGGCCTCACTGACTCCAAGAGTCGTTCAAACATACTTTACGGTGTCCCTTGCGCCGGCCAAACTTCACTGGCCTAACTGTGCCAGACCAACTCCAGGTTAGGATTGCACCCTTAGACTATCATTCTATTACTCACAGTTTACTGAGTACATATGTAATAGACAAGAAAGCAAAGTTGTCTTCCGTGTTTAGCTAGAAGGTATATTAGAAATCCAACACTTCTCTGAGCAGCAGAATATGGTGAAGAGTGACGAGGAAGCAATGTCTCAGAGAGTGGAATCTGGTGCCAACATTGAACTCTAGCCACATGTTCCATCACATCTCTTCTTGAAAGTGTGTTTGACATGTGGTCTATGAATAGCCAGCAGCAAAGAGAGAGAAAAAGCAATCTAATTTCTTTTGTAGCTTAGGCATTTACAACGCAGTGTACAAACCACCATTCTTAATGGAATGCCTATTGAACGGGTGATACAAAGTGTTTTGGATTCCTTGTGGCAAATTTCCATCTAGGTGCAGTCAACCTGCATCTTATACATGATTGATTTACACAAATTCAAGTATATTCACTCAAAAAGAGCAAATGAACAGGTTAAATAGTGCAGCAATCCTGAATGCCTTGGCAGGGGAACAGCGGCACCAAACTGGCAACCACTGTATCCTGGGGCCACTGAGGCTACCACCAGGGTCTCACTAGCATAAGAGAGCATTTGTTCCCCACCCTGGATAATGCCACTGTGACGTCCTTTGGTCTCCTCAGCATTCCACGTTTGACCAGTAATAACAATCCCAGGATTAAGCTCTTAAGATTCAATCCTAACCAATCCTAATCCAGCACTAGGTTAGGGCAATGCAGCTCTGAGGTAAGGGAACAAACATTCTCTGACCTTGAGGAGACCTCTGTGACTGCCCTCAGGGCCCACTTTAAGCCAATGTGACTAGACCAATGTCGTCACATCGGGCCCTGCGCTTCAGGGGGCCCCGCACTAGCAGGGTGAGCATATTGCCTGTGGCTGCAGCTGGGATCTCTATGGACTGTAAATCAGTGGGGCGAGCAGAGCAGCTTGACCTCGGTCTCTCCCACCTACCTCTGCCTCTGAACAGCCCCAAATGGGCCACCTGGAAGCAGTTGGCGGTGATGTTATGATATCAACACCAACTACTTCCACATGCCATGCTTTGCACGTGGCACGAACAGAGCTCTTCGTGGTGAGTGGGAGGCCCCGCAGGGAGGGTTGGGGGCCCCGCAGGAATGCCCCACATTGGGTCCCACCGCTGCTAGAGCCGGCCCTGACTGCCCAACACTGTTAATTCCCCAGAACGAGCCAGAAATGAGAGAATAAAGCGGCTCTTTCCTCATTCATCTCAATTTCAGTGTGTCTCTTGGTACCGTACTTTTAGTTCTTATGGCTCAATCCTATCCGCCCCCTCTAGGCCTCCGGAATAAGTGTTCGGTCAGCAGGATTTACTTTATAGCCTCTGGAGAGCATGCAGAGGCATTGTGCAAGGCAGTGGTGTTCTGAGTGGCCCCTGCTGCTGGTAAATTGGGGAGGAAGTAGGTGGGGAGGGGGAGGAGTTGGGGTGGGGAAGTGGAGGGAGGGGTGGATCCAGTGGCAGTGGTGTGTGCAGGATCATATCCCCTCCAATTGGAAGCTCCTTTCTTCTTCTCCCTGATCTTGCACCAGCTAAAGAAAGATTTTGCGGGCTTAGTGGGAAAGTGCCATTTGTATTGTCTCATCTTGATGTTGTCTGATAGTCTTATCAGCTGTTAAGTGATGTACTGTGCCTTGTTTGTCTTCTTTCTCCTTGAGAATCTGGAGCACTGCCTTTTGTACCTTCAGCTGGCTTTTAACTGCACGGTTTTTGGTGTTTTTGGCAATGTATAGACTGTGTGAAGTTTCTGATTTGAAAAATTGAAAGATGCTAAAAGATATTGTTAATTATTTAAATTAAGAAGTTCCAAGCTTTGCTCTTACAAAGCTAGATGGAAAATCTCAGAGAGGACTTAAATGGTTATTCTGAGCGTGATCAAAAAATGGCTATTTCACAATAAGCTGGAAGGTATTTGAAAGACTTTAAGACTTTCTGGTATTTATGTGGGGATGGAAATAAAATTGAGATGAAATCAGAGATCCTGTTAATCAGAGTTCCTGTTAATTTCTCTTCACAGCTCACCACAGACCCCGAAGTGAACCACCATTTCCATTCTGGCAAACATTCTGGCATTCCAACTAAGGTGTCAGATTTTCCATTTAACGGGCGCAAAATTTAACATTTATTTGGCTTTTTGGGGGTGGGGTGGAATTTGGATGCCACTGCCTCAGATGCCAAGCTAGCTTGGGTTGTCTTTGAGAGGGATGTTCCTCACACACATACAGACACCCCCCCCACACACACACACACTATTCACATGGATATGTGATGGCGCTGCGGGTGAAACCGCTGAGCTGTTGACTGGAAGGTTGGCAGTTCGAGACCACACAACGGAGTGAGCCCCCGTTGCTTGTCCCAGCTCCTGCCAACCTAGCAGTTTGAAAGCACCTAAAAATGCGAGTAGATAAATAGGTACCATTTCAGTGGGAAGGTAACGGTGTTCTGTGCGCTATGGCGTATAGTCATGCCGGCCACATGACTACAGAAGCTTGTCTTCGGACAAAAGCCGGCTCTTCAGCTTAGAAACAGAGATGGGCACCACCCCCTAGAGTCGGTCACGACTAGACCATTCGGTCATGGGGAAACCTTTACCTTTTTATGCTCCTACACATGTAAGCGCACACAGGGTGCAATCCTAACTTGGAATTAGGCTGGCATAGTTTGGCTGGTACAAAGGACACCATAAAGTATGTGTGAACCACTCTCAGAGAGGCCAGCACATAGATGTGCACCATCCTCCCTGACTCCGAGGGTGGTCCAAACACGCTTCACAGTGGTCTTCGTGCTGGCCTAATTGTGCTGGCCTAACTCTAGGTTAGGATTGCTTTCACAGTCTTATCTTTTACAGAGCCCTAGCAATAGGGCCTTTCTTCTGCCCTAGGAATAGGATAGAACCAGTGATGTCATGCGGGGGGGAACGCAGGGGAACTCAGTTCCACTAGTTAAAATTAGGGCTGACTCCGCCCACACTACTCTCCCTCCTCCCCCCTCCCAATTCCTCTGCAAAGAGCTTTTCTTCTTGGTTGGCCGGCACTCAGAGAGTTAAAGGGAGCGAATCCGGATTCCTAGGGGGGCGAAGGCAGTGATGTCATTCAGGGGGAATGGATCCTAACGGGCTCCGTGGCTGGTTCCGGGTTCCCGACAAGTGCCAATCAAAAGTGAGTTCCTGTTCCTAAATCATTTGAATGACACCACTGGATAGAACCCTTGTGCTTTAAGGAAGAATCTCTGTTGTGAACGGAAGCAGGTGACAGTCTTTTGCATTTCTTCTCGTTCTTTCATTTCCCTTGAAAAACTGCCTTCAGCTTGGCCCCCAAACCTACTGACATGGATGTTCATGGAGATGAGAGCACAGTTCAATAGGAGAAATGGAAAGCTGTTAAGGCGTCAAATAGACAATAATTTATGTGAGGCAGATAGGGTTTGCTTTATCTTCTGAGCCTAACTTTCCTTGGATAGCATTTAGCAGGGAAGCTGGGAAGGGACATACCAAGATATGTTCATATTCTAAATTAAAGAAGAGCAATGGTTCCCAAACTGTGGGTCTGGACCCACCAGTGGGTTGCGAGCCAATTTCAGGTGGGTCGTGAAGCACCTAGAGCAGTGGTTCTCAACCTTTTTTCCACCGGGACCCATTTTTTACTATGACAGCCTGTTGGGACCCCCAACCATAATTGGGAGCAAGTTGCATCGAACTCACTGACAGCGCAATTCTATGCATGTCTACTCAGAAGTAAGTCTCATTGTGTTCAATGCAGCTTACTCCCATGAAAGTGAGTATAGGATTGCAGCCTGGGACTCAGATCCACGTTAGTGCGCGCAGACACGAACAGCCCTCTGACTCTCCCCAAAGGCCTCCATTAGCTCGCGCAGCCTCCCATCTGCGCGAAAGGCCCCCTTTCTCCAGCCAGACCTCCCTCAGTGTGGCTGCACCTGCCCGGCGAGAACTTGCGCCTTTAACGCCACATGAGGCGCGCCCCCCCCGCCCGGAAAGTCATCTCGAGAGGGATGAGAGCGTGGCGCGCGGACTGGATCCAGCACGCAAATCCCTGCTCAAGCCAGGCAGCTTTCCTGGGTGCCCTTGACCCGGTCCCCCTCTCTCAGCCTCGCTTACCTTGCAGGGTTGTTGTGACGGGGGGGGAGGCGAAGCACCCACAAGCCTGACATCGGGGCGGGATGGCTCACCCGTGCAGTGCCCTGCAGACTCTCTCAGGGCTGGAGAGCCGCCACCCGTCCTGCACGCTGCTCCCAGGGAGTCCTGCTCTGGCCCGTGAGTGCGCGCGGGATGGCGGCCTCGGATGTGCGTTGACTCACAAGTCGGCCCCACGCCGCCCAATGATCATCCCTCCCAGGAAAGCGTGCGTGGGCGGGAGGCCTCCCCGGGCAATGCCCCTGCATGCCTCCTCCCGAGTAGTCCCATGGCGCGCCTCCTCCCGAGTAGTCCCATGGCGCCCCGTGAGGCTTCCAAGGTGAGAAATTCCGCAGCTCCCTTTTAGTGTCTTCCTTTGTCTTGGGCCAAGCTTCGTCCCCCACCCCCCGCAGACTCATTTCTCCCCCCCCCCCGTGTGTGTTTTGGAGGGAGGCGCCGGTGACCCCTGCAAAATGCTTGTTCGACCCCCAAAGGGGTCCCGACCCCCAGGTTGAGAACCGCTGACCTAGTGCAACCATATTGAAAATTTTGGAAGGTGGGATGCTGGAAAGTGGAGGGCTGTGTGGTTATTTTGCTTGTGTCAATGTTGTAAATAAGATTTTTTCTTTCTTTCTGATTCTCTTTGCTATTGAGAAATGGCTGAGAAATAACCCAACTTACTGCTGCCTTATCAGGACAGCAGCAATCTCTGGCATCACAATGAGAGCGCTTCAAGCCATGACATCTCCTTCCAATGGATTGAACAGATTGTCGTTCTAAAAGGGGGTCCTGGTGCTAAGAAGTTTGTGAACCACTAGGCCATTAGTAGAGCATTAGTAGAGCATTAGGCCTTCTTTAAAAATCTGCCCTAAAGAAGAAGATCTTCCTTTTCCTACCATTTTACAAGCAACCAAACGGACTAATTTAGAGCTGCAATCCTATACCCTTTTTCCTGGGAGTAAGTCCTTTTCTTAATGAATTTACTTCTGAGTACATGTAAATTAGAAGGATGTGGTGGTGCAGCGAGTTAATCCGCTGTTGCTGGGCTTTTGACCGTAAGGTTGGGAGTTCAAGACTGCGCGACAGAGTGAGCTCCCGTTGCTTGTCCCAGCTCCTGCCAACCTAGCAGTTTGAAAGCACCTAAATGCAAGTAGATAAATAAGGACCACTTCGGTGAGAAGGTAACGGTGTTCCGTGTGCTACAGCTTATAGTCATGCCGGCCACATGAACATGGAAGCTTGTCCTCGGACAAAAACGTTGGCTCTACATGCTTTGAAACGGAGATGAGCACCGCCCCCTACAGTCAGTCACAACTAGACCATTTGGTCGTGGGGAAACCTTTACCTTTTTACACGTAAATTTGGCTGTAAAAATGTCACCAAGTTAAACAGTCATTCCCCTGCTCCAGGGTCCTCTGGGAGAAGTAGTTCCTCTTCCACTAGAACTCAACCTGCTTCTGAGGAATCTATGGCAGGTGTAAAGCTGGTATAAATCGGCAGTGTAGATTGACAATGCCACAATTGCATTGCTGCAAGATGTAATTTGCATCACTGCCACTGAAGCCTGATTCTAATCTTGGGGAAAAAAGCAAACCCAGCTGGCTCTACCACACTATGCGGGAAATTCTTATCACTTCTCTTATTATAAGAAATGACAGTCTGATTAATCAGCTGCATGAACTTTGGAGCACATTGCACAGCCATGAGAGAGAGACTATAGAGAGGCAGCTGGTGTTTCTCCCATTCTGCCCTTCTACAGTATGGAATGAAAACCCTATTCATCATCCAATCAAGATGATTTGTCTTGTCAGGACAAAATTTAGCACAAAGAATCTACCTGCTGATGCGTCCTGGCTTAGAAGCGAAGGTGTGCTTGGGCATTACATGTTCAGTGAATTCCTTGACTTCTTTCTTTTCAGTGACAGGTCCCTATACCATATTCAGGGCTGCTGAGATCTGGTGTTGGACCTGGGGCAAGATGCCTGATTGCCCCCCTTTGCCTAGCACAGAGTTATTCAAACTATGGGTCGGGACCCACTTGGTGTGTTGTGACCTGATTGTCAGTTGGGTCACAGAAAGCTGGGAGCAGCCATCTTGGAAGCTGCAGACCTTACTCTTGCTGCATTCCGTTTGTGTGTGTTAACAGCTTTAATTTTCAATGGAGGTTTTTTTTTTAATGTTGTTAGTTCAGTGCTTTTACATAATATTTTGTCTTAATCTTGCTTTCTGTCAAGGATATTCCATAATTGTGCAATTGCTGTAATCTAAGAATTCCAGTTTGCATTTCAGGAGCATCATTTTATGATGTCACACTGATAGCACTTCCTGCTTGATGATTTCACTTCCAGCTATGACATCACTTCCAGGTTAATGACATCACTTCTGGTGGGTCCCGAGTGCCATTCTTAAAAGTGGGTCCCACTCTAAAAAGTTTGAAAACCACTGCCCTAGCAAATTCATCCCCACCATCCTCTGACCTCCTTACTTTGTGTAGTGCTACTACACTCCGTACAATGTTCTTCTAACCCAGCAATGTTCTCCTCATTTGCTTTTACTCCACTAATAATGCACGGGTATCCAAGGAGTGGCTTTCACTACCTCCCTCATTACTATGTGATGATTATGAAACAAAGCCCATGTGATATGTCCTACCTTTTTTTTCTTTCTTTTTCTTGTCTGCGCTCCAGGCTTAAATTTGTACTCTATACTGCTAATTTCACCTTCAAACAATGCCAGAACACATGTAGACTTGATCCAAGGCCATGTGATCTAGACACACCCTAAATTAGAAGAAGGGGTAGAGCTTACTATTGGGGCCTGAGAATTCAATGAACTGAACTGGGTGACAGAGTCATTCTCAGCTCAGAGAATACCTGGGGCAGGGTGACATCACTGCACCCCAGTGTGGCTGCCCTGCCCCCATGTGTTGCCCAGCCACACCTCCCTGCGCCCAGAATCACTCCATTAAGGAGCGATCTGAGCACAAGGGTGGGGAACCAAAAAGTGCGCAGGTTTTCCTTGCTGCAGCCAGCGCACGTTGCTCTCCCCTTCCCCGTCTACTGGGTGACCTGCTACTGCAACCTAGTAGTTCTGGTCTGAAGGTGTAGGTTTCACCTTCCCATGTTTGAATTGTACTAATGCATGTTGAGGCTTATGGATGAGACCTAGGCTGCATTTCCACTACAGCTTTAATCCACTTTCAGTGCACTTCTATTCCCCAAATGCATTCTGGGTAGAGGGGGGGTTAACTAAGGAATCTGAGAGGAGTTAGAGCCAGTGGTGGGATTCAAATAAATTAGCAACCGGTTCTATGTCCTTCAGGGCGGCCTTCAGGGCCATCCGCTGCCTTTCTTCCCTCTCCCAACCAAAAATTAACAACCGGTTCTGCAGAACTGGTGAGAACTGGCTGAATTTCACCACTGGTTAGAGCTATCCTTAACAAACTAGTTTCCAGAATGTGTTGGGGTGATAGCAGTCCATTGAAAGTGGATTAAAGGATATAGTGGAAATACAGCCCTGGATAGACTGAGGATGCAACCCTAACCTGGAGTTAGGCCGGCACAGTTAGGCCAGTTAAGTTTGCTTTGGCACAAGGGCCACCATAAAGTACATACGTGCACCATCCTCCCTGACTCCGAGAGTGGTCCAAACGCACTTTATGGTGGCCCTTGTGCTGGACAAACTTTGCTGTCCTAACTGTGCCAGCCTAACTCCAGGTTAGGATTGAGGTACCCACATTTATTTTATAAGCAGTTTGTGTACTGTATATTTTGTTTTGTTGTGGCCTGGAACCCCGGGCTCTGTGGATTTTGCATCTCTGCCCTTCCTCTCCACAGGGAGGTCATATCTGGTCATATCACAGACTGTTTAAGAATCTGTCACTCAAAAGGAAGAAGTCAAAGAGCCCAACCAGGTGCGCCTAAGCATACTTTTGGATCCAAAACAAGGTCTGAATCTAACCCATACTCTGTCCAGATTTCAGAAAATGCAAGAAGTTGTAGCCATTTTAAAATGTTGCTCTGAATACACCATATGCACAGATGCACTGTGCCCTTTTCACCAGGCTAGGAGGTCAGATGCACATTCCAATTGTTTGCCCACGGGGCATTGCGGTGTGATTAATGAACTGTCTTATGTAGCTCCAGTTTCCCTTGGAAGCTCGGTTAGAATGAAAAAAAAATAAGTCATGAATCTCAGAATGTTAGTACTATTCAGACCGGGTTTTTTTTTCCTTATGTAAACTCCAGAGAGAAACCAGTTTTCATTTTAAAATATACAAAGTGTAGCATGAGAGTTATAATAGACATGACATAGCAGAGCCAATGTTGGATCTGTTCCCTTTTCTCTTTCAAAACCCGCTGCAGGGCCAGGGTGGTGGGTAGGCTCTAATTTTGATTTGAGCAGCAAAACCAAGGGAGGACATGTTTAAGCCTTTCCCCCACGCTGTTTCCTTGATATCAATCATCTCTGAAGTGACTCTGAGCCCTGCTGGGGGAGACAGATAGTAAAGTGTGCTCTCAAGGTAATAGACCTCTATATAGCAGACTTCAGAAATAATAGATGTTGTCTGATGGCTGTCCAGCTGCTGAGAAAACCTCTTTGGTTGCTGAGAAACCCAGGCACTCCATTTGTTATTATAGCTCTCAGGCTTAACAGATGTTTGGAATCAGTGGACCTCCCCCACTTTCCCCCATTACAGCCCAATCCTAACTAACTTCCTAGCACTGACGCAGCCATGCTAATGGGGTGCTTGCTGCATTCTGCAATATGGGTGGGCAAACATGGAGGCCTCATCAAGGTAAGGGAACGTTTTCCTTTCACGTTTGCTCTCTTACCTCAGGGCTGCATTGTGGCTGTATCGACGCTGGAAAGTTGGTTAGGATTGGGCAATTAGTTCCTTAAATCAATTGTTCATTGTATCCTGCCTGCCTGTATTTTTCCCCAGCAGGACTAAAAACATCTGGGGTAGGGGAGATTCAATTTGAGAAAACATGAAGGGAAAAGGTAGATACATATGTTATGTGTAAAAATACTTTCTCTCTTGTTATTGCTGCTCCAATTAAGGGCACAATCCTAACCTGGAGTTAGGCTGCCACAGTTAGGCCAGCAAAGTTTGGCCGGCACAAGGGCCACCGTAAAGCATGTTTGGACCACTCTCGGAGTCGGAGAGGCCAGCACACAGACATGTGCATCCAGCCTGAATCTGAGAGAGGTCCAAACACACTTCACAGTGTCCCTTGTGCCAGCCAAACTGTGCTGGCCTAACTGTGCTGGCCTAACTCCAGGTTAGGATTGCACTTTAAGTTGCACATCCCACAGAGGTTCAATATAAGAAAAAAGAATCAGAAATCCTTATCATATGTGTCTTCTACTGCAAGTGCATGAAAGAAATACTCGGGACAGAGCAACTCTATATCCCTTTGCCACACAATACAACTGATAGCGCTGCTTCCTTGTACTCTAGTTCACTAAAGCGCTAGTCCTCTCAAGTTGATCGACAGCTACTGCAGCCAAATGAGACCAGTTTCCTGCCTTATCTTCTCAAGCATTGTTTGAGAAGATTCCCTTCTGGGTTTCTCAGCAATTCCCTGTAATTGTTGGGAATTACTGCTACATTATTATTTGCATTTCTAGCCTACCCTTTCTTCAAGGAGCTCAAGACAGGATGCCCCAATTTAAGCTAGACTGAGAGTGATTGGTTAAAGGTCTTGCAGTGAACTTCATGTGGGTGACCGTGTGAACCAGGGGCGTAGCTAAAGAAGTAAAAGGGGTGCAATTGCACCAGGCAACAAGCTTTAGGGGGCAACAGGTTGAGCTTGACACTAGTAGCCAAAATTGTGAAAACCTTGGTATGTATGAATAATGCCATCATGTTATATAGCATGTTATATAGTGGAATTTAATGCAGAATGTAATGAAACAAATTGGAGTGTAATATCTTCATTGGAGCAAAGGTTATGGCCAAAAAAACCCAAGAAAATGTCACTTCCTGTTGTGACTTCCTGTTCACTTCCACTGCATCATTTTTCTCCCTGCAGCGGGGGGGGGGGGAAGTTTCATTAGCTACACCAGTTATTTGAACTTGGGCACCCTCGCCACTAACCACACTGGCTGCTTTGCTGAGAGCAAGAGAATGGAAACTTCCTAAAAGGTCCGTCTCTTATCAGAGAACAGCATTGATTGAAAGCTGGGAGAAATGTCTGTGAATTGTGAGCAAAAGTTCTTTGAAGCTAATTGCTATCTAACACGACGCAGCAAATTTAAAGCTTGGATAAAATACTCATTATCTTTCCTTTTAAAATGAACGGGTAGGAAATGCCAAGAGGGAGGACTCTTCCCTGCAGCCGTGCAGGGTTAGATTGTAGGTGGAAGCCTTGCTGTAATGGTTTTTGTCAGCACTGCCCTGAACTGTTTTGTTCAGCACATGCAACTGCAAAGGTAGATTCTTGCAAGGAAAGTGTTGCAAGACATGAAGAGTCATTTGACTTTCTATATGAAGACAGTTGGTCCTCCTTTTTTCAGAAGCACGAGTAGGAGAGCTGCCATTTGAAGCAGATCAGTTATATTAATACAGCCAGATATTCAGGATTAGGCGTGCTGTAAGTAAATCAGCCTGTGCTTATATTGCTTGTTTGCAGAAGAAGCAAATCCTCTAAAACACCCTCTAAAACAGTTTGCCTCCCCCCCACCCCAGTTGCCATCACCTCTCTGTGTAATTTCTTTTTCTTTCTTCTTTCTTTCCTTCTGCTTTTGTTTATGTCTGACCCTGGAACACAAGCTGCAGGTTCAGCACAGGTGAAGAGTGGCAGTGTGATTTAAGTGGACAAAAAGAACATCTTCCATTAAACACACTCACACACTAAAAATACAGCATGTTGTAAGAGCACTTGTTTCTTTCGCAACAAGTGTGATCTCTTTCCTGCTCTCTGGCCTGGTTTTTTGAATGACTGTGGAACTACGGGGGACACAGAAAATGAACATTTTTGGAGCAAGGTAAACTTTGTCCAATATGTTAGTTTACTAAAAGAAAAAAAAAGTATACAGTCAGTGCTCATTATCCGATAGTGTTATGTTCTTGTGGATAGCAAATTTGCAGGTAACAAACCATTGATCCTATGGGATAAATGGAGTTAGGTGCAAGGGGTACTTTATCTGCCACCAGAAGAATCCAGCAGAGACCCCAAGGAAGTCAGGGGGTGCCAGCAGGTGGCAGAGTGCAGCAGGAAGTGCCAAAAGATATCTGAATACTGCAGAGATCTTCCAGAGGCTGCAGGGATCTTCAGAATGGCACTCGTGATCAGAGTGGATTCTTTTAAAATGACCAGTGGAAGCTTCTGCTGGCCATTTTAAAGGGATCAGTGCTGGTCACAAGTGCCATTCTGAAGGTGCCTGTAGCCTTTGCAAGATTTCTGCATAGTGGATAATGAGATAAGTAGCAAATCTGCCCCTCGCAGATAAGTGAATTTGCAGATAGCAAGTTTGCATATAAAGAGTACTGACTATATTTCACATTTTTGCTCCTATCCTAAACATATACAAGTGAGCGCCTGGGAAACTGTTTGTTACATATATTGTTGCTTTTATATAGCAAATCAAGAAAAACTGAGGATGCCAAAAAAGTGCCTTTCTTTCAAATTATTAGTTTAGGGATCCAAAGTTGGGAGCAATGGGGAGTATAAATAAAATACTACTTGTCAAGGGGGCATTTGCCCTGGTATCATCTATGATGAGTGAGCCCAATCATATGCATGTCTACTCAGAAGTCCCATTAGTCAATGGGGCTTACTCTCAAGTAAGTGTGGATAGGATTCCACACGAATCAACTACATTTTCATGATGAAGTCAATGTTGCTGTTTTATTTATTTAAATCGTTGTAATGTTTAAAGAAGTGCAGCCTCCGTATGTGTGTGTACTGGGCAAACATTGCTACTCCAACTATGGCGAATTAATCCAGCACCCAGGAGCTTCCTTGGACAAGGGTCAGGCATGAGCAACATCCAACAGGGTGATGGTGTTTTCTTCCTGGTTAGTTATTCCAGCAGAACCAGGCATCAGCTAAACTGGCCCTGTCAATCCATATTCCAGTTTAAGCTTTTCCTGTGGGCATACTGGTTACAGTCATTGTGGTGAAGTAGTCAATGCACAGACATAGCTAATGAAAGTGCAGCCCCGTGCAGAGGGCAAAATGATGCCCAGGAAGTTATGTCACAACAGGAAGTGATGTCACAACAGGAACCCATTAAAAGTACCAATCTGTAACCTTTCCCCAAATGCGGTCACATACCATGGTAGCATTAAGTCTAATATATTAAAAATAAAATATACAAAATTTATTTTTTTAATATGCCCATGTAAGCTGCCTTGGGCATTTGCTTCAGCATGGGAAAGGCAGGGTAAATTCTTTTTTTCTTTTTTTAAGTAAAAATTAATGAGGCCTCTCCTGAAATTGGCTTGCCACCCACCCAGTGAGTCCCAATCCACAGCTTGAGAAACACTGGACTAGAGTGTTACAATTTGCTCTTATTTCCAGATATAAAGTGTAGGGAGGAGATGTGTGTGTCTTTCTTGTGACCAGCATATCCTCTAGCTGAGGCAGAGACAGAATTCAAATATGCATAATCCTGCTCGCTTTTCCTCTGCCCAGAGCAGTTCTGATTCAGGGCTTCAAATTAAGGACTTCCTTTGAGAGTGCAAAGTGTCTATCAATGCCATTTGCATACCCTATGGATTAATTTAACATATAGTTCAGAATGAAGCTCTGTAGAAACTCGGGCTAAAAAACTACAGGTCTAAACTGTAGCTTTTTAATATTTTTGTACTCTTTTGCATAGCAATGCTGCCAGGATTTGATGCACGCATATTCCCCGTTTTCCCTCCCATTATTTCTATTTGTTCTGTTTGTTTCCCATTCTGTCTGAAATTTCAAAGCCAGCCAAATGATATCAGTTGACTGAGGTTGCAATCCTAACCTTGGTCTGGAATAGGCAGGCCGACAAGCCTGCCCCATATCCAGCCTGAGACTCGGGGCTGCTGCCATACTGGCCAGGGATTGAGGAAAATATTCCACACCTCCCCCTGCCCCATTCCGCCCTTCCCTGCCCCGTTATGCCTCCCGTTTCTCTCCCTCTGCCAGCCTGAGAAGGCCCTCCTTACCTTCAGGCCTTCGGGCCTGGGAGATGGGGCAGTGAGGCCAGCGAAGGTCTTTGTGCTGGCCTATCTCTTCCAACACTGGTGCAAGGCCATAATGTTGCTGAAAAGGGGCACAAAATGGTTCTCGTTGCGGGGAAAGAATGTAAAAAGGCAGACAACCAAACAAGAGAGTACGAGGATCATCTTTATTACACCTGCACAGGAGGGCTAATCTCCCTGCTCCACTTGACAAGCAGAGAAGAGCAAGAGCATACAATTCCAAATCATGTTTATGTCCTTCTCCCCAGGTGGTGCAATTCAAATGAATTAACAACCGGTTCTATGACGTCATAGCCGGAGCCAAAAAAAAACCCCTGAAGCCAGCCGAGGTAAGCGAGTGGGCGGGGCCCGGCCAGTAGTGGGATTCAAATAAATTAACAACCGGTTCTATGACATCATAGCCGGAGCAAAAAAAAACCCCTGAAGCCAGCCGAGGTAAGCGAGTGGACAGGGCCCAGCCATTTAACAACCGGTTCTATAGAACCTGGGCGAACCCCCTGAATCCCACCACTGGGCCCGGCCATTTAACAACCGGTTCTATAGAACCTGGGCGAACCCCCTGAATTTCACTACTGCTCTCCCCCCCCCCCAAACTGCTGCTTGGTGGAAAATTACTACACAGGAGCTGGGACATGAGAAGCCCTGCGTCAATTGGGCCTTGAGAATATGCTGTGGCCATTCCGATAAGGGAGGAAGCTCTGCTGGCTTTGACCAGTTCCCTATCTATTGTGCAGGGCTAGCTGTACTGGATGGAGAAGGTTGCAGGTGGGGGCAAGTGGGTGAAAACAATGAGAGCAAAGAGAGAGAAAGTTACATACTTCAGCAACTTTAGACAAGAGACTTTAAGCAAAAGACTCAAGATGACTGCACTTTAGGCAGGCCGACAAGCCTGCCCCATATCCAGCCTGAGACTCGGAGCTGCTGCCATACTAGCTAGGGAGAGGGGAAAATATTCTACACCTCCCCCTGCCCCATTCCGCTCTTCCCGCCTTACCTTCAGGCCTTCGGGCCTGGGAGATGGGGCAGCGAGGCCAGCGTATGTCTTTGTGGTGGCCTATCTCCTCCAACACTGGCGCAAGGCCATAAGAAGAGCTCAGCTGGATCAGGCCAAGGCCCATCTAGTCCAGCTCCTATATCCAGCGGCGTCATGCAGCCGGAACGCTGGGCGGACTGGAACGCAACGGGCGGGCTGCCGCTCACCTGTTCTTCCCGCCCAGCGTTCCGGCTGCATGACGCCGCTGCCTATATCTCACAGTGATCCACCAGATGCCTCAGGGAGCACACAAGGCAACTGGATTCCTGCATCTTTTTGCCACTCCCTTGCATTCTGGCATTCTGAGGTAAATTTCTGAGGTAAACATGAGGTCAATAAAATAGAATTTGCTATTCTGTCTGTGGGGAGGGAAGCCCACTGGATCAAGCCAAAGACCCATCTATTCCAGCTTCCTGTATCTCACAGTGGCCCACCAGATCCCCCAGGGAGCACACAAGATGACTGCATCCTGCTGCCTCTCCCTAGTACCTGGCCTGAGGTATCCTGCATCACAAACCAAGAGGGTGCACATCCCCATCATGGCCTGTAGCCTGCGATGAACTTTTCCTTCATGAATCTGTCCAATCCCCCTTCAAAAGCACCTAGGCCAGACACTATCCCCACCTCCTGTGGCAAGGAGTTCCATAGGTTAATTACCTGCTGAGTAAAAAGTATTTTCGTTTATCTGTTCTCACTGATTCAACACTCAATTTTAGGTTCCCTGGTTCTGGCGTTGTGAGAGAGGGAAATGAACATCTATCTATCCATCCTATGCATGATTTTGTATGTTTCAACCATGTCCCCCCTCAGGCACCACTTTTCCAGACTGAAGAGCCCCAAACACAGCAGCCTGTCCTCATAAGGGACATGATATAGGGTGTGTTTGCAACAGCTGGAGGCTGACACAAGGGGACCCATTTGCAAAATATCCTTTTTCTTTTTGGATTCATTTAAATGCTAACCCCATATTCCAGTCATTCCCAAATTTACTGGGATCATGGGGGCCCCACAGCCTGACAAAGTAGAGCCTTCATCAGCATGTAATGGGGATGATGTTTGGACATTGTCATGAGAATAAGGATGCTACAAGCATGTTTCTACCTATTTTCACTGATGACAAGCTGGCACATAAAACTTCGTCTGATGCCTACTTAATTCTTTATGGCCTTAAAGTGGTTCAGAGGAAGCCATTTCTTTCTGGCTTAAAAACCTGCTTGTCTCTATATTGCCTAGTTAATGTCTGTAGAATATGGTTGAGACATTTTCAGGAAATGTAAGTTAAGAGGAAGTTTGAAGCTGGTCGATAAACATCTGTTTAAACACAAATGCTAAGTAGGGCCGGAGTTGTAAAGATCAGCAAATATTGTCAGAGGAAACAATTTCTTCCTTCTTTTTTTGGCACGGCAAAGAAACGGAGGCTTCCGTGTTGGGCATGGAATGAAAATGTCAAATATACATTTTTCATTTCATACCTAATGTATCGATTAAATAAAATCTAACCACTGGCATCTGGCCAACTGACCGTGTACGATCCTCATCTATTTTTAAAATGCTTTCCCTGCATGTGAATTAAACAGGAAAACCATTTCAGTTTTCAGTTAACTAGAACATGAATCTCTTTTCACAATACTGCCAGCCTGTGGTAGACTCAAGGGAAGGTTCTGTTCCATGAATTTGACCCAGCATTGATGCAGGTAGAGCATAACAAACTGAACTGTGAACCATGAAGCCTCTGGTTCAAAACAGGCCTTTTGTCACTCAGGGCCCAATCCTGACCAACGTTCCGGCACTGCTGCGACCACAATGCAGCCCTTAGGTCAAGAAACAAACATGCCCTGACCTTAATAAACCATTTTCTACCAATGATGCATTAGAGCAACAATTGGTAGAAATGCAAGCCCCAGCACATCATTGGTAGAACATGGATAAGGAGGCCTCCATGACTGCCCCTCACCACAAGATGCAGCACATGCCCCGGTGGCTGGAAAGAAAAGAACCTTGTTTTCTAGGGTTGTTGTTCAGAGAAGCATTTTGAATATTTTAAGTATTGTTTAAAAGCTAAGTACAAGCTAAGTACTAGGGTTCTGTTCCTGAACCCCTCCTGGATATCTGAAACCGCCTTTTTAAAGATAGGTTTTAAAAACCATCAGTGGTTTTGCTGCAACAAGGTAAAAAAAAAGATTTGTTTAATGTTCCCCTTTCTTTTTAATAGGCATCCCAGTATCCATGGATAACTGAAACAGTGGATACCAAATCAGTGGATACCAGGGCATCCCTGTATTATGTTGACTTGCAGAGATCAAATACGATGCATCATGCCAGCACATGCAAGATTCAGCCTGGTTTAGCTTCCTGTTTGCCACTGCAAGCACTATTCTTCCAGCCGTTTTTCTACTATTGCAAGAGCTGATGTAGCCTGAACCTTGTGCATAGTGTTTGCACATTGCCTGAGGTATGATCCCCAGAATTTGACACCGGCAGCCTTTTTCCTCCCTGTGGCTGACAACAGCATGGCATGCTTGCAAAGAGAGGCCCTAAGGGCTGTGCTACTATATCTTGAGCACAATTGCTACCATGCAGAGTGGGCCAAAACGTGGGTTGTGAGCCACACGTGGCTCTTTCACGTATAATATGCAGCTCTTGGAAATACAATGGCTATTTTTTACATAGCAATTAATATAAAAGGTAAATAAGAAATTTTCAAGCTTTCTAATTATTCACCAGATAGAAACTGAGTCTCCACTGGACTAAAACATAAGTTTAATATTCATGGTTAGTAAATTTATTTAAGAATATAAATGCTCCTCTTAACTATGCTGCTCTCAAACATCTCTCTTGCAGCTCCCACAACTGAAATTTACACAACCCTCAGCACATGATTGGTCTGTATTTTTTGTTTAAATAAATGGTTTCTCTTTTGCTTGTGTGTGTGTGTGTGTGTGTGTGTGTGTGAGAGACACATCAGCAAAATCAAATTAAGCATTTTCCCACGTTTTGATATGCTGTGCCCAAAATGTTCTGCTTTATGAGCATACATGAGGAGTGCTATAATTCTTGCATTTTAGAACTCTTGTGCACAAAGCCAGAAAAACCCATATTCCTAAAACTTCTCAGGCCAATCTATAGCCTAAACCAGTGAACATTTTGGGCTTTTGAAGCTTGGTTTTTTTTTAAGCACTGATTGGTAATCATTTCATGTTGTTGTAGGCATAAAGTCAGTTTCTCTGGCCAGAAAGATGTTGCACAATCTTGTTCAACAGATAATACAATTATACAATATTTTTATAGCATTTCACTTAAGGGTTCAGCATGCATCACATACGTTATTTTGGGAACCTTTGCAACAATCCTATATACCAGTATTATCATCCCGGTGTTAGAGAGGAGGTGACTATAGGGCAATGACCTCAAATGCCTCCAAGTGAAGACTTCTCACTTCATAGCTTTAATCTCCACCCTTATACAATAGTGATATATTCCAGAGAAGCAGGCACCTCTCACTCATTTCTCCTAAACTGCCAGAAACATTCATCACAATTTAAAGGCCTAGGTGCCTTTAAAAGGGGATTGGACAGATTTCTGGAGGAAAAGTCAATTGTGGGCTATAGGCCTTGATGGGTTGTGCAACCTCCTTAGTAATTGGCTACTTCAGAATGCCAGGTGCAAGGGAGTGGCAACAGGATGCAGGCATCTTGTGGTCTCATACGCTTCCTGAGGCACATGGTCAGCCACTGTGTGATACAGGAAGCTGGACAAGATGGGCCTTTGACCTGATCCAGCAGGTCTCTTCTTAATGGCCCAGGTTGGGTTGCAAGTTATTATAGCTCCCTCCTCATGGACAGGATAGCAAATTCTGTTTTATTTATCTCAGAGTATTACCTCAGAACGCTAGATACAAGGGAGTGGCAACAGGGCACAGGCATCTTGTTGTCTTGTGTGCTCCCTGAGGCACCTGGTGTGAGATAGACTATATGGGCCTTTGGCCTGATCCAGCAGGGCTCTTTCTTATGTTAATTCACTGAATTACTTGGGTTATTTTGTCAAGACGTCTTTCATATTTCACAGAATTCGCCTTGGTGATTCCTACATTGATCCACTGATCTATTTCACAAAGAAATAGACGAACCTCGTAGTCCCACTCTAGAAACTTTGCTGATGTGTAATCCTTCTTCAGCGGCATTACATTACATTTCCAGCTCTGTGCGTGTGTGTGCGTGTCCCAAATGTTAAGCCTATTCAGCGATGTGTGAATCACTGAATATAGAACGAGGCTGTGATCAGATGGTGGGTGGGTGGTTTTGCTTGTTCTCAATGCGTCAAGAGCTGATTTGCAACAGGATCTGATGAGCCACCGTGTGGATATTGCATCTCCAAAGATTGCACAAGGGCTGGCATTGCCACACAACATCAATAGCAACCACTGAAGCTGCTCCGTCTGTGAAGTCTCGAGTTGTCAGTTTTGGCACCACACCAGCAACACTTTCTTCTGATTAACCGTGCCGCTCATGTAACATATAAATTGCATACTCTTCAATTTATCAAAATGCCAGTGAAATTTCACTTGCAGTGAAATCATAGTTGAAAAGTTCATTCACACAAAGACTTAAGAATATGTTTAGGCGAAGTTAGGCTGGCAATTAGGCCAGCAAAGTTTGGCTGGCACAAGGGCCACCATAAAGTGCATTAGCACCACTTTCGGACTCGGAGGATGGCGCATGTCTATGTGCCAGCCTTTCTGACTCCCAGAGTGGTCCAAACATACCTTACAGTATCCCATGCACTGGCCTAACTGTGCTGGCTTAACTCCAGTTTAGGATTGTGCCCTAAATTAATACACCTTGTGTCTCAGGATGGACTTAGAACAGTATTATGTTATCTTACGGTTTGTGCATGTGTTATAAAAGGGGATGCATGCCAATTGAAACATGCCAATTACACAAAATAATGTTGTAAGCTGGATACTGACTGATCAAGTAGCTTAAAATGAAGATTATAATGTACCATATTATTTTCCACCTACGCCACTATTGGCATGCTGGGATACACATATATTCTCTCCCCTTTCTGCCACATGAATGGCAGCCACCATTAGAAACCATCAGGGGAGGAGGATTGTGATGCCTTATGGTCAGAATTTCACCAGCATCTTCCATGTTGTTGACTAATACAGACAAGCGCATTTTTAAAAAAGAAATAGGTCAGATCAGCGGCAACCATGGAGTTACCCAAGTTCAATGACATAATTGATGGCCTTGCCTTGTGACGGATTTACTTGTCTCACACGGAGGTGCATCGAATCAATACCATTCAAAAGATCTCTCAATCCTTCTATTTTTGTATCCTGCTCTTCTAATGGAATCCACAAAATGCACATTTCCATTTTCAGGTCACTGGTGGATTTTAGATTGCTGTAATAATATAGCTGCCAGCCAATCAGTGTTTGATCACTTTATTGGAGCTTGTTTGCTCATTACAATGCTAGTAATTCTTGTGGAAGCAATGCAGTTCTACCATCAATAAAAAGTTACGAGATGCTATCGCCATGCCTGATACAAAAACTGCATGCAACCAACACAGTGCTTAATACAAAAAATGTTTTTTGACAAACTTTTTATTCATGAGAATTATGCAGTTAGTTGTTGCTTTTTTTGTCCCCTAAACTACGACTAGTTTCAATCCACAACAGAACCTGAGAAGCTTAAATATCAAGTAACACTGTCTCTTCAGGCAAATCAAATCAAATGGCACTGTTAACCACAAATAAAATTGGAGTTACTCAACAACATTACAGAATGATAGAAAAATAAAACATTTTTCACAGATGCACTTGAAACACGCTATAAAGTCCGAATTTTGCAAAACATTTAGCACATACATCGTACTTTTCCTTCATGTTAGTTTGAAATGACAATGCCAATAAAAATTACATCCAGGACATGGTATTTCTGAACTGATACAGACTTAGAAGCTAAATTGTCATTGGTGAGTAAAAACAACCAGGCCGCTGCCCTCGAACCATGTACTTGTGTGTATGGGTGCTAAGGATACCACTTAAGGATACAATCCTGGTGTTGTCAGGATTTCTGTCAGGAAATTAAAACTCAAAGACGACACAAATAAGACCAGTGCAACTCTGCTAGCCAGACTTCCGTGCCGTCATTCAGGGCTTGTTAATATCTTGATGGAAGAGTTCAATTGTGCTCGTCATTTATGTGAAACTCCCACCAAATGCGTCCACACATGAGGCTAGAGAAATGAGCAGCTTTCTGTGCCAGCTTATTGCTACCTTACTGAACATCCCTGGGCAATTTAACTCCTTTGCTTCAGCATCCTTTCTGTACAGGAGACAGGATGTCTGTCTCACAAGGACACGGGTGTGTGTAAACTATTCAGTGAGGGCTAGAGGTTCCTATTGCTTACGGCTCCCTTCCATCTCTCTGAGGGTCCAGCGCATGTACAAGGTTTTCAGATACTTTGCTCACTGGTGTGGAATCAAGTGCCTGGATATTGGAAGGCAGCATTTAGCTCACGGGTAGGGTATAGCTCTCCTACAAAACTCTACTCAAGGCACTAACGGGGCACAGAAAATACAAGAACAGCAGAAATCTGCATTCAAATGTTTTCATTGGCAATCGTGCAATCAGTATAAGAAGTGATTCACAATTATCTTTTTTTTTTAATCCTCCCAATATCCGAAGGTAGGACAGGAGCAAGAGAGCTCAGCTTGGCTACCCACTGACTAGCCAATGATTTCAACTTGGGTCTCTCATATCCCAATTCAACCACTTCAAACTCTGGGCAGAGCAACATTACAGACTTCCCTTTCCCCATTAAGCACAACGGACTAGGAACCTAACAGCAGAATCCTATGCATGTCTTGTCAGAAGCAAGTTCCACTGAGTTCAACAATGGGAATTACCCCCAGGAAAGTGTGCATGGGTTTTCAGCCTAAGATAGAAGCACTTTGGCTGAAACATCAGAATTATGAGATCCTGCAGTATCACAAATGAGTAAACAAAAAAAAAAAGTAAACTTAATCTATGGCACATGTAAGGGGGAGGGCTTATTCCCACAATGTTTTCTCACTCCAGACTAAATTTCCATTTCCAGCTTTAGCCACATGATTTTTTCCATTTAATGATTATGTCTGCACCAACATGAAGCAATTAAACAGATTCACCGCTTAACCCCGTGCCTTGAACACCCCCTCTGCAAAAACAAAAGCATGGAGAGACGGCAATGTGCGCAGAAATGGGGGGCGATGCGCACCGGGGGGGGGGAGGCTCCGACTCCATCACTCCTAGAAAGTGGGTGGAGGTGCTTCTCAGCGAGGCCCCGTGCAGGGTTTGCTCGGCAGCCGCTCTTGGGGAAGCGGGGGGCGGAGCAGAGCCCGGTGGGGTAAGCAGGCAGGACAGTGACGGATCAGGCGAGCTGCTGCAGCCCGGGGCTGGGCACGGAGCGCACCCGGCACACCCAACCTGGGAGTCAGCCCGGCAGACATGGCTGGCCTCGCAGCATCCCAGACAGCACCTGTGAGCGGGGTGGGGGGGGCCTTGCCTGCAGGCGGAGCAGGAAGCGGAAGCGGAAGAAGTGGTGGAGGCAGCGCCAAGCACGCAACTCCCCACGGCAGACTGTTGCCTCTGGGACCATGTAGCCCCCCCCCCGCACTTCTTTAGCCCCTGCCGCAGCTTGCCTGCAACTCATGCTGGCGGGAAAGGGCTTGGGGGCGGGGTTCCTTCTGATCGTCTCTCACCCAGCACTGGCTCAGGGAAGCAAGTTTTTAAAGTGCCAGCAGCTTCAGTGGGGCGCAACTAGTTGCTAGCTTGCACGCGCGCACCTCTTCACTTCTCCAGCTCTGTGTGTCACTGAAAATGCCGTGGCGTGTCAGCTGTGACACACGTGTCATAGGTTCGCCATCACTGCTGTAGTGCAACACAGGATATGGGGTTGTGCGGCAGTCACCTCCTACCCTGCACTGGATACGGCATGGGCCTTTTGGCCTGCCTCTTCCAGCGCAGGATAGGATTGGGCTGCTCAAAGCATGATGCATTTTGGGAAAGACTGTATGTAGAACAGTAGTAGAGAACATTTGGTATACAGGAAGTCCCAGGTTCAATTCCTGACATTTCTAGATAGGACAGAGAAAAGGTTCCTGTCTGAAATCCGTGGGGAGCTTCTGCCAGCCTATGATGACAATAGTGACCCAAATCGATCAACGGACTGATTCAGTTTAACGCAACTTTCCGTGATTTGAATTAATGCATCATTTTCCATTAGATTCAACAATGAATGAAATGTCCGAATCCAGAAGGCCTTCACATTCAAAGTTTTAAAATACTCTCTGTTTTTTGGCTGACATTTGAGATCTCAGTATCAGACTTTGACTTCGGTAACTACAATGAGTTTCTCCCTCTTCAACAAAACCACAAATGACTCAAAGACTCAAATGTTACCTGACTTGATTATTCAAGACTATGAACTCCATTTCAACATTTCACTTCTAGCTGTCACAAATTCTTATCAAATTGAAACACAAATCCACTTAAACAGAGGTTCTGACACAGAAGAAAGTCTTTCTCCAAGTTCAGTCAGTGTTACTCATTGAGTACCCAAGGGCAAAACTGGACTTCTTTGGGTTCAGTTAAGCCCTCTAATGATCAACTGTTAAAACAAAGCTGTAAAATAAGCTATCTTTTGATGTTTGGTGCTTCTTGAATTCAAGGAACCAATCTGCATCTTCTTTACCAACTGGGAAACCATGCAAATCCAGGGAATTGAACACTTTGAAGTTCAATATGTACAGTACTTTCATTTTATATTTGCACGGCAGTGAATAACAACTTAGAACGCAATCCTAACCTGGAGTTAGGCTGGCACAATTAGGCAAGCAAAATGTGGCCGGCACAAGGTGCCACTTTAAAGAGCATTTGGACCACTCTCGAAGTCAGGGAGGATGACGCAAGTCTGTGTGCTGGCCTCTCTGACTCCGAGAGTGGTCCAAACATACTTTACAGTGGTTCTTGTACTGACCAAACTTTGCTGGCTTAAGTGTGCTGACCTAACTCCAGGTTAAGATTGCGCTCTTAATCGCAAAAAAGCAGGGCATCAAACCTTTGAAACTGCTGAAATCACCACTAGTTCTTGGGCACCAGCCCACTTTCTTAAACACACACATTTCCGGTCGGTGTGTGAGCAAAGAAGGCTTCAAATGGTTCTTTGGGACTTGCTTCTGTGTACAGCACTATCATCTACCACTTTGTTCTTAATATTCATTTAACGGCCTTAAGGGCTGCGTCAGGTCCTGTATATTTTGAAAATGATGGGAAGAAAAGGGATTTCTTGCAAAGAGTCTGACAAAGCCAATTCTTTGCTAAGGAAATATCGCCACTACAAACATTTACTGGCTCTATATTAGTACCAGGTTAAAGATTTTCCCAAAATATTTTGGGGGATCATAATGTGTTGAGAATGCTAAGAATTAATTATCTGCTGGAGATCTCAGCCCGTCTTCAGTGCACTGAAATTCCCAGAGTTCGCTGGAGACAGAACTATTAAACCAGCTTGAACCCATGGTATATTTATTATATCTACTTAGGAATTAAGTTAGGAATTAAAAACAAATGCTTCCTTCACAAGGTTAGTCTTTGATAGACTTTTAGGGCGAAACTAGACATGACTGTCAGCCCAATCCTAGGCATGTCTACTCAGAAGCAAGTTCCATTATAATCAATGGGGTTTACTCCATTATTGAGCGTGGCTAGGATTTGCAGCAGTTGTGTCTGTAGCCCTGGTGGACCCTCATTTTTCCTTGTAAAGAGTTTGCATGGGGGTGGAAATTGGAAGACAGCAGGATAATAGGGGAGGGGCTTTTACCTACCCCCACAGCGCAGATTTGGATTCCCCTCCCTGCCATGTGTTATTTGTTGTTGTTTTTAATAGAGCTCTTATTGGAGAAAAAGTACATTTGAAGAGTCACTGAAACAGACCAGGACCATTATAGTCCCCTAAACCCACAGTCCCAAATTGAATTAAGCCCCACCTCCACAAGCTGTTCCTGGGGTAGGGGGAAACCAAGCATGCCAGAGCCAATTCTGTGACTAAACCCACATATATAATGTGGCCCTCCGAAGAGACATTTTCTGTCAGGACTGTGATGCATCTACTTCTGTACGTCAAAAGAAATCCACGGATTTTGTTTCAATTGTTTAAGCAAGGCGTCACAATCCTATGCATGTTTACTCAGAAGTAAGTCCCACAGGGGAAAATGTACATAGGATTGCAGCCTAGGAGCCTGATCCCATGCATGTCTACTCAGATGTAAGTACTGCTATAGTCAATGGGACTTGTTCCCAGGTAGGTGTGGACAGGATTGCAGCCTAGGTCTTGTAAACTTCTTCCAGTACTAATATACTTTGGTAACATTTATAATCTGTAGTGCACGTGCATGCACGCACGCACACACACTTGCCATACCCCTGCCCCCCCCCCAAAAGCAAGTGCATTCATTGACTAATGTATCAAAACGTTCCTCTTAGTCCTGCAATGTTCCAATTTGTCACCACTTGGCCCAGTCTCCCTTTAAGGTGCAGCACAATAGGCAAGTTGCTGACGTGTAACAGGTACACAGTGATCTTGCAGAGTTTTGGTTACTTTTGTTATTTAATTCTCATATGGACTAGCATCATGAAGCACAAGACCCTAGTGGCAGTAGTAAAGTGTATGCTGGAATGTCACACTGAAGTGGAGTAGGGCAAGTCACTATCTCTGGATGCGGAGAGATCTGAGGAGTTCAGGACCTGGAAAGAGGAAGTAAAGACAGTTTTAAGGTGGCTTAAAGATGCATTTGATAGGCTTAATGCAACGGAAAAGAGCAACATATTAGCTCTATGCAGGTGGTGTCAAACCATGGCAGTGGGGAGCATCCTAACTCCTAATTGTTTTTTCACAATTCTCCTAATCCACAATTCCTAATTGTGGGGAGGGTCTCTACCTGCTTGTAGCATCTGTCTAAGCAGACAAATGCTGAAGCTGTAGAGGGAGGGGAACAGCAGTGCCAGGGTATGTTGGTGTGCTGTTTAAACACTTATAGTGCATGGAGTTTTAGAACATCTGAACAGGGCTTTGAGCTCACCCAATTAGGCAATTGAAACCCTAGCCCTAAAAAAGAAATTCCATTCATTTCAGTGGCCCTCATTTTCAATTTCTCGTTAAGGGATCTGACTTCAATTGATGATCATGAATTGTTGATTCATGATGCTAAGGAAGGTGGGATGCCAGAAAAAAATTCACCCCCCCAAAGCTTTTAAGATATCACTAGAAATCACAGGGGAAAAAAGAAAGCGAGCAAAGGGAAGGATTAAGGCTGCATTCCTATCCACACTTACCTGGGAGTAAGCCCCATTGACTATAGTGGGACACCCTTCTGAGTAGGCATGCATAGGATTGAGCTCTTAGTCTAGGAAGGCCTGCCACTACAGTGATTGCAGTAAATGATCCTTGAGACTTTCTGAAAAATGACTTCATTCAGATGCTATGCAAACAGAACTGACTGCCATGATATGTAAGGCACAGCCTTTAAAATTGGCAACATTAGAAAGGTGAGCTGATAAAATGGGAGGTGCACGGGATCCTTGCATTAGGAAAACAGGGATTTCTCCACTGCTTTGTACCCTGGAAGAACCATTCAGGGTTTGATGGAAAGAGGCCACTTTGTAACTCCACTCTGCTGTATACTTTCCTTGGCAGCCTGGAAGAAACCACTGCCTCTCCACCTAATGGCTAAGGACAGTTGTGAAGAAAAGGGAGATGAGAACTATAAAGGACTGTTGAAATCTTTTTAAATACCTCAAGATACTCTTGGGTACTTGCTCATGATAGTCATGAATGCCTGCTTCCCCAGCTCTTTAAAAAAACTGAAGTCAGGGCCCTGGAATCTGAAACAGTTTTGCAGCTATGATAATATTTTCTGGGAGGATATGAAGTCTTTTTTTTTTTTTTTTTTTTGATAGTATTTCTCAGAGCACAATCCTAACCTGGAGTTAGGCCAGCACAAGTTTGGCTGGCACAAGGGCCACCGTAAAGTGCATTTGGACCACTCTTGGAGTCAGAGAGGTCAGCACACAGACTGCACCATCTTCCCTGACTCAGAGAGTGGTTAAACGTGCTTTGCGGTGGCCCTTGTGCTGGTCAAACTTTGCTAGCGTAACTGTGCTGGCCTAACTCCAGGTTAGGATTTCACTCTCAGTGAAATCTAAGGGTCCAACACAAAATTAAACTTCCTCAGGTATTCCCAGCCAAAGGCCACTGTCAGTAAATGCAGCAGAAGGGAATGATGGTACGCCAGGTAGCCATGTCCCCACTGAATGGGGAAAGAGCTTATCCCCACATTCTGGAATAACTAAGAAGAAACTCTTCTGCTAAGTGCTTGTCTCTGCAGATGAACCCCAAATATATAAGAGTGAGGTCACACAGCATGTCAATGGCCCCCACACTCCTATTTCCGCCTCACACTCATGCTGATGAGGGCTTTACTCATAAGTGCATGTTATGCTTATTGCTGCACTGTGGGCTTTTGTTCTCTGTTCTGACCTGTGTTGTAGCAGAAGCTGGCTCTGAAACCTAGTAGAATTTCAGTCACAATTTCTAATGTGCCTAGTGGAGTTAGATGCACAATATTCCTTGAGAAACACATTCCTGTGAAAAGACAACTTTTTCTTTCTTTCAGTTTTCCCTGTGATAACAGAGCAACAGAGAGAACTATGCTATCATTATACAACTGACAGCACCATCCTAGGCATAGAAATAAGTCCCATTGTGCTCCACAGGACTCACTCCCAGAAAAATGTGTATAAGATTGCAGCCTTAAATGCTGGTGGGCATGTACTGTTTATACCTGCCATATTGGTGGTGCAGTCAACCTTGATAACTTTGATTGGACAACCAAGGGGTGGTCTAGATTCAGTTCCCTCCCCCCAAAAGCAATGGTGCTTTTGAAGTGGATCACTGTTGTTGGAGGCAGGGATGTAGCAGGGTGAACCACCCACATAATCTTTGCACTTTATGGATGATCCCCTCCAGAAGGCATGGGAACTGGTTTCTATATGAGTATCACCACTGGATCATGGTCCTAATATGCAAGAAAGAGCCATAGGGCCAAATCCAAATTTTGAGCATTGATGTAGCCACAAGGTGAGGGCATTCCCTTTAGGAGGTCTTCATAACTGCCCCCCCCCCAACTGCAGGATGCCGCGCATGCCCCTCTGGCACAACTGAATCAGCACTGGAATGTTGGCTAGGATTCGGCCCATATTGACTTACAGCAGCAGTGGTGCACAACCACCGATTTTTCAAAGAGGTGGTGATTTGAGAGTTACTAAGTATCTGGACATTTTTATAACTCCAATATCCATCAATTGAAGATATGGAGCAAGACAAATACAGGCTATGGAATTATGTGCAAGTCTGATGAATGCAAAAAGAAAGTCATTTCAGGAAAAGGTTAAAGAATCCATTGCACCGTTCTGCCCTTAATTTAAGAGCTGTGCTTGGCAATGCACGTCTCAGTTAAATTTAGTTTAAGGAGTCTAATGTTACACGGTCCCCTCTGACACAGAAGCCTTCTTCATATTCCTTTGACACTATCGCAGAGCCTGAATATAAATGTCTTATCACACAGGGTTAATTAAATGTCCCTCTAGGTTAGTCACCCAGGCTCTTAATTTTCTTGGCTGTTAACATTTTCCTGAAGTTGCTTGTTGAGCAGTCGTGTCATCTGCACGCATATCAATACGGTGCAGAAACCTTGAACACAGCTGTCATTTAGAATTTGTTACGGAACACGTTACGTTGACGTACAAGAGTTTATTACGCCTGCCTTTCTACCTTAGCCCCGTAATGTCCAATTCAGAGCTAAGCGTAGGCCTAAGAACCATTCCACATACAGGAGGCAGCACTCCCATAAATAAGCAGAATAAATAGATTTTGCAGGTTCAGTAATTTTGCATTTATGAATGTAAGCTGATTTGTCATTTTTGCCAAGAGATACTCAGTGCAATTCTCTTTCTGCACATCTTCAGCTTTTGGAAATTAATAAGCAAGATGTAAATAGTTTATTTTTATCCCTCCTGTAAGGCACAGGCTTTCGGAAGGATTTGCTAAAGCCATTTATTGGCTTAGATATCCTCTTTATTGTGTATACAAAGAATGCATAATAATTGAAAAGCACTGTTTTCTAGAGCAGAACATTTTTTTTCCAGATCTCTCTTGGTATAATGTGATGAAGACGGCTTTCTTTTCACTCTAAACTATTCATTTTTTTGAATTCTCACTGCAAGTGTTAGCTTGCTTATTCACAGACTCATAGTTGACACAGTACAATACGACTCCGTCCAGATGCTACCTTTGCCACTACTCAGCCTGTGGTAATATCATGCCTTTCTACCCCACTCATTGGGCACCATGTTCCACCTAGACCAGTGATGGCAAACCTATGACGCGCATGTCAAAGGTGACACGCCAGCATTTCACAACACCCAACAACAACAGAGGATTTTTTTGTAATGATTTGATATTTCTTTATATAATGCATAGCCCCACACATAACTGGACTGTATTTTTTTTAAATAAATGAATATGTAAATAAGTGTTTCTCTTTTGTTGGGGGTGAGGAGAGATACTCCAGCAGAGACAAGTTTGGCATTTTTGACATGGCAAACCCAAAAGGTTTGCCATCACTGACCAACACACTTCCAGATTTCCACATGTGAACGTAACATTTGCCTAGCATGAACAGCCACACAATGTAATTCGCAACAGCCCAAATCAAGCAGTCCCTCAAAATCTGGGACATCGACACGAGGCTGCGAAAGCTGGATTTCACACCCGATGAAAAACATTCACCCATGTGTGGAGGTCTAGAGGTTACAGAGTAGCAGACACACAGGCCACAGTCCTAATCTGAAGTTAGGCAGGCACAGTTAGGCCAGTAAAGTTTGTCGGGTACAAGGGCCACCATAAAACACGTTTGGACCACTCTCGGAATCAGGGAGAATGGCGCAAGTCTGTGTGCTGGCCTCTCTGACTCCGAGAGTGGTCCAAACATACTTTACGGTGTCCCTTGTGCCAGTCAACTTTGCTGGCCTAACTGTGCCGGTTTAAGGCTAGGTTAGGATTGCACCCACAGTCTGTGGCTGAGGCAAGAACTGCACTCTCACCTGCCAGCTATACACAGAGAAAAGGAACTGTATTTTCCAACAAGGCCTTTCTTAATCTGATGTGAATTTTTTTATACTTAAATGAGGCACATTTTTCATGTAGCAGTTCTTTTCTGGTTATTCTGGATAAAAACACACTAGGTTTTAAATCAATATAACAATTTTGCCCAGGAAACAGCTTTTGTACCACAGAGTGCTGTGTGTCAAAACAAAACAAAACGCCAAAGTTAAAGCTAAAAAACAAATAAAATGCACATCTTTAGATTAACAAAAATGCAGGTATTGCCAATGAAAAACATTTGTCTTCCTCATGGAAAATTTACCCCAATACCAAAGCTACACAATGGAGGTTACTGCCTGTTGACCTGGTCTTGCAATTCCTGCTACATTTTTTTTTACAATGAGATATTTAACAAAGCATCCATCACAACATGTTCCAAGGCTTTGGAAAACAACATGGTGCCAATTTGTAAAATCTGCTCTTGCTCTCTCTCACGCTCTGCATTTTATCAGATTTGCAAACCAGTGAGATTCAATTCAAATTCAAAGGGCACATGGCAACCATGAAGAAAGCACATCTGGCACATGGGTTGCCCCAGCCTATGACAAGCTATTTATTGTCTCCACCAGTACACATAAGATCGAGGTTTCAACCCATGTTGACACATACAGTTTTCCTGGCGTTCCGCAACATTTGCTAAAAATCTAAATTCCACATTTGGCGATGGAATCACATTGCCAGCCTGCCATAGTTGTGAGCTCCCCTGGCCAGGCTTTTCCCATGAACACCATGTGGCCAGATGGCTCTGTACACAAGCCCTGAGTTCAGAGATAAAAGGGATAATCAGGGTTAATAGTGCAACCCGCTGGAAACACCAAAAACACTGTCATCCGGACATATCTACCTCCTGGCTTTTTGTACCAATATGCTTTCAACCCTGTTTTGAGAGACAGCCAGGATTTTTGTGGTGAGGGAGTTTGTGGGGAAAGACTACCATAAATCAGTCCTAAGACAACATATTCCAGTGGTCTCGTTTGCTTTTCAAACTATTTCATTATTAAATAAAAAATTTAAACTTCAAAATAAGTGCCAGGCACCCACCAGTTTAGAGCAGGTTTATTTCCTACTGAGCAGCTGGGTAGAATCCTGCCAACTTCTTGCCTTCTAGCAGCTCTGTGAATAAAAAGGCTAAAGTCTTTTTTGTGTTGATTTTTTTTAAAGCTGAAAGTTAAGGGAGGGGACTTGGAACATCCCTGACCCCCCCCCCCCACAGACCCTTCCTTTCCCAGGGCCACAGCTGTGCAGAAAGGAAAGAACAGTTTGGAAATGCAATAGTACCCTCTAGGAAGGTTTACGTTCCATTCAACATTACTGATGTCACAAGTCAAGAAGATAGTTTAGAGGCAAGAAGGGTGCAATCCTAATCTGGAGTTAGGCTGGCACAAGGGACACCATAAAACGCATTTGGACCACTCTTGGAGTCAGAAGGGATGTTGCACATCCGTGCGCTGGCCTCTCTAATAGTCCAAACATACTTTATGATGTCCCTTATGCCGGCCGAACTTTGCTGGCCTAACCATGCCGGCCTAACTCCAGGTTAGGACTGACCTCAAAATGAAGCCTATAGTCCCTATTCTGTAGGATGTCTGCTTAGCTTTATCGGCTGAACCACCAGTCTTTCAAATAGTTAAACTTTCAGAGTGCTAAAACCAGAAACATTTGCTATGGTTTTCCGCTTACATTTTAAAATGTTGCACTTACTTTGCTCAAGTTCTTCCTAGGCTCACAGAGCATGTCTTTTAAAAACAAACAAACATACACAAGTTGTCCGCTTGCTTAGTTTCCTTGAAAATGCATGACATTGTAAGTCTTTAAAGGGTTAAAACAAAGGGTTAAAACAAAGACTGAGGAGAGGGGAGGAAGGGGGAAAAAATGTTACCACTTGCAAATCTCTCTTCATTCACAAGCTTGTGTCTCCGTTTTGTTTACACTCAGATAAAATACTGAGGGTCATATCCTCACTTTTGGACTGCATGTTGAGCTCACTTCGTCTTGATGCTTTTCTGGTCGCCCGGGAAAGCCGTCGTCGAAACGTGTCTCCAGCCAAAAAATACAGAATAGGATCCACACAGCTGTTGAGACTCGCAAGTCCCCGAGTTACTTGGTAAGTGGCATAAACCCTGTTGTTAAAGGCACACATTTCCGGAGTCTGAAAATCCAGCCTGGCTCGTAGATTCAAGTTTTTCATCACGTGAAAAGGAAGATAAGACACAGCAAAGACTGCCAACACTATAATCACCAGGTAAATTGATTTTCTCCTAAGCGGAGAGTTATCTAAATCTTTGTAAATCAGTGCTTTCACTATTAATCCATAGCAACCAAGGATGAGGATGAATGGGATGCAGAACAAGAAAACAGTGGTACACATGCTGTAAATGAAGTAGCTTCTCAGGTAATCGTCTTGCGTGGTGTCATAGCAAGTCGTGGTCTTGTTTTTCCGAACACCAGTCCCAGAGTAGAACAAGATTGGAGAAATCCCAGCAACCACAACAATCCAGACCAGGGCACTGATGTAAACAGCATTCTTCTTTTTCAGCCTCCCCAGTGACTTTAAGGGATACACCACACCTGTGTATCGGTGCACGCTGATGCACGTGAGGAACAAGATGCTTCCGTACAGGTTCACATGGAAGATGAACCTCTGCAGCTTGCACATGAAGCCTCCCAAGATCCAGTCTGTTTGATTGAAGTAATAGAAAATCAGTGCAGGAAGAGTCAGGACATATAAGAAGTCTGCTACCGCCAGGTTGAACATGTAAACGGAGATGCCACTCCAAGGCCTCATGTGGAAAATAAACATCCAAATCGCCACACTATTGCCCAGGAATCCAGTGATGAAAACGACAATGTAGACAGCAGGCAAATAGTAGAACTGGAAACCAGTTTTGGTCAGTGAACATTTGTTGGTGGCATTGCCCGATGTCCAGCCACCGCTAGCCAGTGTGTGGGTTTCAGTCACATTCAGAACAGCTGACAAGAGAACTTCCGTCATGGTGTCCCCCATGAAGTCACATAGATGGATCTAGAGGTCTGCTATCAGCAACGGTTTCTGGGGAAACAAGAAAGCATCTAAGGTAGGATACTTGAAAAACACACACACACAAAACGGCAGAGAAGATTCTCCACCTCACCTTTTTCTTGGCTCTTATTGCAGATCCACACAGCTGTTTTCCCACATGGTGGTGAAGTGAGAAATGCACTGAATGGGGCAATGGTGGATTCTGCCATATATGTCCATCAAAATGAGGGCTCATCACCCACACTTTGATGGTGACACAGATTGGCCCTTATGTGCTGGTGCTTTATGGAGCATTTTCAGTACAAGCCTCTCTAATACAAACACACAGATGTCTGTGTTACTCCCCCCTCCATCATTTAGCACAAGGCACTAGATGTTTTCCATTAACCATCTGCAATTAATGCATCCCCACACACCTTTCCCCTTTTTGTCCACACAGCCTGAATCCCCAACTGGAATCTTATAGACCAGGTAGGCAGATGGACAATGGTAGTTTCACCTCTACATCCGTCCCCTCCCCCAAGAACTAAAGTTGTATGAAATGCCTTCACAGAGCCAGGTTAACTTTCCCAGTCAGCTCTTCTCCCATTTGAACATATCAGTCTGGGTTGATAAAATAAGGCAGAGACAGTAGGGGCCCGACGGGGTTTGAAACCAAGTAGTGGAACAGGCAACAGGATGAGAAAGAAAAGCTGTTCCAAGTATATTTGCAAGGAAGAAAAGAAGCATCAAAGTGAACACACTGAGGGCGCAATCCCAACCTGGAGTTAGGCTGGCACAGTTTGGCCGGCACCAGGGCCACCATAAAGCACGTTTGAACCACTCTCAAAGTCCGAGACGCCAGCACACAGACGTGCGCCATCCTCCACTCTGACTCCGAGAGTGGTCCAAACGCGCTTTACCTTGGCCCTGGTGCCAGCCAAACTTTACTGGCCTAACTCCAAGTTAAGATTGCACCCTGAAAGTGCAAGGTTTACCTCAACGAAAACTGTGAGGCAAAATCTGTATCCTGAGGTATACCGTTCAGGATTGCGTCAGTGACGTGGAATGAAAGAGCTCTATTTTTTTTTTTGGCAGGAATGTTTCCATTTCTCAAAATACAGGTGTCCCCCCCCCCCCATAAAAAGCTAATTGCCAGCCTAATGAATGGATACAATACCAGTCAAATCGGGAAGCCTCATATTGTAATTAACTTTTTATAGGTGACTGTCCCTGAGAGGCAATCTTAAAAAAGAAAAGAATGGAAAGGAAGAGTATGCTTTTGCATGCCTTAAGAATACAGGCATGCCCCGGTATCCACTGAGGTTCCATTCCAGACCTCACTGTGGATACCTGGAACCGTGGATAGTGGGGATGCCTTTTTAAAGATAGGGTACATCAGTGGTTTTGCTGCAACAAGGTAAAAAATATATATTTGTCCCAGTATTCATGGATATATATCCATGTACCCAGTATCCATGGATAACTGAAACCGTGGATCACGCCTGTTTTTTCAAATCCCCGCTCAGCCTTGAAACTTCCTGGGTGACCTTGGGCCTTTCACTCTCTCTCAGCCTCACCTACCACCACCCCAGGGTTGTGGTGAGAATAAAAGATGGGGAGGAACTATGTGCACTACCCTGAGCTCCTTGGAGGAAGGATGGTGCAAAAATATTTTTGGTGCAAAAATAGAGATTCAAGCATTCCAGCAAAAATAATTTCCATGTTAACGCTTTGACTTTGCCTGAACATCACAGTGAAACTACAGTGAAGACCAAATGACATTCCATGTTGAATATGTAACATGATGGCCCAGCAGGTTATTTAAGTAGCAGCTGTGGTGGGAGACAGAGGCTGTGCCATGTGGCGAGGGGGTATTTAAATCCTTTGGTGCCATGGTTCCAATGGGAGTAGCACCCGTAAAGCTGCTATTAGCCTAGATGGGAAGCTTCCCTTGGTACTGGTGGAAGCTTACCTCTTGGGGCTAATAACAGCATCCAAGGTGCAGTGTCCATGGGATGCATTTCACAGCAGGAGAGGGTTAAAAAACACTACACACCACAGTCCCAATTCTGATCACATAGTGACACACACACACACACACACACACACACACACAGAGAGAGAGAGAGAGAGAGAGAGAGAGAGAGAGAGAGAGAGAGAGGCTGCTATTTAACAACTACCACACAGGGCCAAATTACACATTTAGCATAACCTGTATTTTGGCCTCTGTGACCTTTATTAATTTTTCAGTTTATCACTTTGGGCTCCTGGAAAAAAAACAAACCACTTTTGATCGAGTTATACATTATTAACATGGCATAATTTTTCAGACTTGTTTACTAACCAAGCTACATCAGAAACCAAATGTAGGAGAGTACTGGACACCGGGGAGGGAAGGGAACGCGGAAAAAAATATTTCAGGAAACATTTCCAGGTAACGTTTCTAACAAAATTTCTGCTTGTACGTTTTCCCAGAAAGGAAAGCATCATGCACAGGGATGGCTAATAGGCAGCATTTGTCCAGAAAACCTACCTTACTGGATTGCCTTCCAAAGGGGGATGAAAAGGCAGGCACTAAAGGAAGAAATCAGCAATCCAGAGTAAGCGACAAGACGATTTAGGGGGAAAGAGGAACAATAACTGGGAGGAAGAGAAAGGGGCAATTGACGTGAGGAACAGGAAGAACTGGACCATCAGACAAAGGGAAAGAAGTAGCACAACATCTCTGGTGGAATGCCCTCAACTTTGAGTATACCTGACCTCCGACAGCACCCACTTCACCAGGTGGGCCATCAGCACACCACTTCCTCTGAACTCCGGATTTTCAGAAGCATCTTTGCCCAATATCTAAGTGAGAAATTAACCGGAAAGGTGGAATTTACATGCACTTCTAACCTTCTCTTAATGGGCATTATAATTTGAACTTGGGTTCATTTGAGGGACCAGCTCTGACCTGAACCAAGTGAAGAAATAATGAAGAGCCGAAAGCCACTGTACATGCACAGAGTGCCTCTTCTTCCGGAATGGAAAACCACAGAAACCTCCCCACCTGCTCTACTTCTCTTCCCCACCCCCATTTGCCTGCGTTCCTGGGCACAGTCCCTTGGGGTCTATTCCGCTGAAGTCAAGGACATTTTACATCCGATTAAATTTAGAGTTAGGTCGTAGGATCTGGATCTGCCCGTCACCTCTTTGGCGGCCCGAAGTGGTGTAGTGGTCTCCTGTCCAGAAATCGAAATGGTTCGCAGTGCTTCCACACCACACCCCCTCCTCCCCCTTGCTCCGGGCAGCCGTAGGGGGAAAACCGAGCGCCTTTTCCCAGTGGAGAAAGCCCCCGAGCCCGCCTGGCACCGCGATCACTTTAGGTAAACAATCGAGAGAAGGCGAATGAGACGGCGGGAGGAAATGTCTGCACATGTCGATGTTTGAAATGTGGAGCGATCGCCCGCTCCCGGGTTCAGCGGGCTCGCTGTTCAAAACCGAGCCACCCTTTCCCGTGCTCGGTCCGCTCCGCCACGCGAAGCGAAGCCAGACCTTCTCGGCAACTTTTCGGGGCGATCCTTACCTTGGGGTGGGCACCTCAGCTCGCCCTGGGCGGGCAGGCAACGCGGCGCGCTCCTGCTGCCGCCTCCTCCATGCCGCGGCTCCTTCTTTGCCGCCGCCAAGCAAGGCAGCGGGAGGCGCGGGCTCGGAGCATGTGCCCATCAAAGCACGGAGACCGCGGCGCCGCTTCCCGAGCGCCACATTCCCACACTGGCAGGCGGCTCAGTGCGCGCGTTGCACCCACCCGGGCGGGCGGGCGAGCCGAGGGAGGGAGGCGGGAGCAGCGGGAGCAGCAACAGCAGCAACTCGAGCGGCGGCAGCAGCAGCAGCCTAGCTAGGAAGCGTCGCAGACGGGAGCGGCTCCCCGGCTCCCGCCCCCTTCGCGCCCTGCCCTGCGCCGCTCACTCCCCCGACCGCACCGCACGCTCCGCGCAAGGAGAGGGCGGAAGGAGGCGACGCTGCATCTCACACGCGGGCTGGGCTCCTTCGTGGCTTCTGCGGAGCTTCCCGTTCCGACAGCAAAGTTGTGGCCGGAGTAGGAAGCGCTTCAGCTGCGCGGAACTTTTCCGCTGCTGACCCAGCACCTCTGAAGTCATAGTCAAGACGGGGGAGGAGGGGACCTTGGAGCACGTGCAGAGGGCGGCAGCCCTCTGTGCCGCTTCCTTCTAGCCGGCCCCTGCGTCTCCCAGATTAGAGGCCGAAGTTGTTCGTGCCATAACTGTTAAAGCCCAGTGAAGACAGGGAGAGTAGCTGGAATTGTCCTCTCGTGGTATTCACACGTGTCTGAAAGCGCTCGCTGCATTTCCCTGGTTCGCACGTTGAGTATAAAGTGAAACGACATTGGCTGAGGAATGAACGGTGGGTTAAAAAAAATTACCCTCTTCTGCTTTCTTAGCTGCGTAATCAGCTAGATTAATCGATTAAAACTTCTTGGTGCACTAAAAAAGTGCCCCCGAGGACATTTTCTTTAAAAAATATTTTTAATATAAATACTTTGAAAGCTGCAGGTGGCAGACATCGCCCTAAAGAAAGCTACCCCCACCCCCACCCCACCTCCTGAGAGAAGAAAGGGTGCTGTTTCGAAGGATGATACACAGCTCAAGCCTAGGCATGTCTACTCAGAAGTAAATCCCATTATAGTCAATGGGGCTAAATAACAGATTTCAGGACTGCAGCCACACATATGTTAATGACGGAAAACAACAACAAAATTTTCCCCCTTAGGACATTTTTATATATGCAAATTTATGTAAATGTAATTGATGAATATGCTACAATCATACAATGAATCTGCTAAGATTTCTTTCATTGGACCAAAACCTTGATTACTACTAGCACTGTTAAACATGCATACCAAGAGCAGGGAGGCACCTCAAAGACTTGGAACAGTGTGATTCTGGGTGTGTCTGCACAGAAGTAAATTCTATTGGGTTCAATAGGACTTCCTCCCAAGGAAGTGTGTGCATAGGATTGCAACCTTAGGGCCTATCCAATTTTCTAGCCCTGATGTAGCTGTCCCAGTGGGGTGTGTGCTTCATTCTGTGATGGGAGGTGGGTGGGTGGAACAGCCATAGAGGCAGCCCATAGCACTGCCAATGCAAGGAGTAACTGTGGTGATGTGATGATGTCACCACAATTACTTCCAGGGAAGGTGGCGGCCAATGGAGGTTGGTTTGCCCCTAGGTGGGTGAGCCCTCAGGATCGCAACTACTTGGGAACACCATCACCACCATCCTCTTAGAAGCCTTGTTCCTTCAGCCCTAGTTGTGTTCACTTAGTGGTGAAGGCTGGACAGTCTCTCCCTGCTTGGAGATATTCTTTAGAACAGTGTTATTCAAACTTGGTGGGCCGTGAAAAGCTGGGAAACAGCCATCTTGGAAGCTGTAGACCTTACTCTTGATATATTCCTTTTGGGAGTGTTCACAGTTTGAATTTTCAAGTGAGGTTTTTTAATGTTTTTAGTTCAGTGCCTTTACATCCTATTTTGTCCTCATCTTGCTTTCTATCAGTGATGTTTCATGGTTGTACAATTGCTGTAGTCCAAGAATGCCAATTTTCATTTCAGGAGTGTCATTTTATTATGTTACAATGACAGCACTTCCTGCTTGATGATGTCACTTCTTGCCACAGCATCACTTCCAGGTTAATGACATCACCTCCGGTGGGTCCCAACACAAGTACCCTTCTAAAAAGTGGGTCCCGGTCTAAACAGTTTGAATGCCACTGCTTTAGAATTATATGTGTTCCAGGAATGGTCTTTGCTATCTAAAATCCAGCTAAGCCCTGTACTGACTAAAATTTAGTTTGGCCTACAGCTAATGTTTCAACACAGCAGGATTCTATCTTACAAATGAGATATTTCCAGGTTTTCATTATTATTTACTGTTTCATCACATGTGGGTTTCCTCAGAAGTTCCACCAACTACACCTACATAAGTCCAGTGGTGTCATTCAAATGATTTAGGAACAGGAACTCACTTTTGATTGGCACTTGTCGGGAACCCGGAACCAGCCACGGAGCCCGTTAGGATCTGGAAAGCCCGTTCTGGTCCGTTCCCCCTGAATGACATCACTGCCTTTAACCCTCTGAGTGCCGGCCAACCAAGAAGAAAAGCTCTTTGCAGAGGAATTGGGAGGGGGGAGAAGGGAGAGTGAAGTGGGTGGAGTCAGCCCTAATTTTAACTAGTGGAACTGAGTTCCCCCGCGTTCCCCCTGCATGACATTACTGCATAAGTCCCTGTAGAATTGTGGTCCTTATCTAAGAAGAGTTGGTTTTTTTTATATTTCAGAACCTTCTTCTTTCCTGAGTGGTTCAAGATGTGTTAAACTGAGCATCTTCCTAAATACCTTGAATACCCTGCAACCCTGCTCTATAAGGTTCTATTTTTAAAAGCTCCCAAAATGGTATTTCAGGGGGAAAAAAATCAAATCGCAGGAGTGACTTCTATACTAAGCTGCCTTAGATTACCTCCACTGAGTCCTCTCAATTAGGATGGTCCCCAGTGATTGTCACTGGATGGGGTTGGAGGTGAGTGGAGCTCCGTCTCAAATACGTAACAGTGATGGACGTTCTGGCCCTCTGCCCAGATCATAGGTAGATTGTAGCTGCTGTTGAACAAAACTGGACTGGAGATGATTGCTGCTGTCAGCCCAGCCATGAAGCAAGCTTGCATTATATTAGTAGCAGATGGCAGGTGAAACATTTGGAGTATCTTTCACCCCAAGTATGCCGTTTCCTGCCTTCACCTGCCACAGACACAAATCGCATTGAGCTGCTCTGTGCTTGCTAAAACCAAGTGGGAACTGAATGATCTGCTTCCCTTCCTTCCCTCTGTTCTCTCTTTTGGTTCAAAGTTTAAGGGACATCTTTGCTTTGTTACCCTCATTCCATCCTCACCTGAGGTTTAAAAGGAACATGACAATTTAAACCCTATGCCAGGACCGAGCATGGTGAGGAGGTGAGATCATGTGCAAAGGGCCAATGGTGTCGGTCAGCAGGTGTGGTTGGGATATTTCTGATGAGACCTCTTGGGTCTGGGAGTGGCTACCAAAAGAAAGAGAGGTGACAAATAAGACAAGAGTTTCTTATTTTAGAGACAATTTTAAAAGGTGTGCAACACAGCTATAAAAACTTTGCTGATTATCCTGGCAGAAGGGCAGCTACAACCCTGCATCTTGTCTGTGGTTTTCATTCTATTGGGTCAACACAAAGCATGCAGAAAGCCCAATCCCAACTGAATTCTCCACCAGTGGAATTTGCATTCTCCCAGTGGAGCCAGCAGGAAGTACCTAGATCAGTGATGGCAAACCTATGATACATGTGTCAAAGGTGACAGGCCAGCATTCACCAACACTCAGCAGCGACTGAGGATTTCTCTGTAATGATTTGATTTTTTAAATGTAATGAATACCCCACACATGATTGGACTGTATTTTTTTAAAAAATAAATGAATATGGAAGTAATTGTTTCTCTTTTGTTGAAGGTGGGAAGTGACACGCCAACAGAATCAAGTTAGGCATTTTTGACATGGCAAACCCAAAAGGTTTACCAGCACTGACCTAGATTCTGCAGGAAGTTGTGTTGACATTGTGTGCTCTGGTGCCACTGGACAACTTAGTGAGGCAGCCAGGGCAGCCATTTGTGAGTCAGTGGCCAGGCCATCATCCACCATGGAAGAACTGGGTGGGAGGGGGTTGGCAGGGAGAGAGGATGGGTTTGGCAGCATAAGCAATCAAATGAATCCTCTCTCTCTCTCTCTCTCTCTCTCTCTCTCTCTCTCTCTCTCTCTC
>JAJKFI010000002.1:47676298-47718217 GCA_029204185.1 Lerista edwardsae | reverse complement strand
CTCTCTCTCTCTCTCTCTCTCTCTCTCTCTCTCTCTCTCTCTCTCTCACACACACACACACACACACACACACACACACACACACACACACACACACACACACACACACCATTAAACAAAATCACTAGCATAGGACCAAGGAGTCCCATAAGGACAGTGGAAGCTCTCCCCATGGCAGGCAAACAAAAGTTTGCTTACCCTGAGGAGACCTCTACAACTCCTCCCACCCAGCGATGTCATTCTACCGGTACGCTTCCCCAGGGGCAGGGAAGACAGCGAAACGGAGCGTGATGCAATGGGCGGGCTGCCACTCACCCATTCCTCCCGCCCAGCGTACCGGTAGCATGACACCACTGCTCCCACCCACCATAGAATGAAGTGCACGCCATCTTGATGCAGCTGGATTGTGGAGGGAATCTAATTTGGATTCATTTGGACGGGCACAATCCTAACCAACTTTCCAGCACTGACATAGCTGTGCCAATGGGGCATGTTCGGCGTTCTGCAGTGACGTATTAGTCGCAGAGGCCTCCTCAAGGTTTGTTCCCTTACTTTGGAGCTTCGTTGCCCTTACCCCGGTGCTTGAACGTTGGTTAGGGTTGCACCCTAGACTCCTCCAAATGATCAGACCTGCCGAATTTCAGACAGGTAGTATGAAGAGTGCCTATACTGTAACAACTTTAAAAGGAAGATGTAGGTGCCAGGCCAGCAACAGCAACAAGACAGTTGTTGTGCCTAGACAGAGGATTCAGGAGAATAGCTGCTGGGTCAGCTAAGAAATCAGTACTCTTGTTCCAATTGTGCACCTTCTTTACCTACCTACAAAATGAGACACTGCTGTCCTACATAGTTGAAATTTGGCAGACCTAATCCTTTGAAGGGGCTGTAGAAAGGCTAATAATTTCATTGTAATAGGTTAGAACAGTGATTCTTAAAACGTTTTAGTTCTGCGACCCACTTTTTAGAATGACAATCTGTCTGGGACCCACCAGAAGTGATGTCATCGCCAGAAGTGCCGTCATCGTGACGCCAGAGCCTGCTGCTTTCCTGAGACTGCAGACATAAGTTGGGTTATTTCTCTGCCATTTTACATTAGCAAGGTGAATCAGAAAGGAAAAAAGCCTATGTACAACCTTGACACAAGCAAAACAACCACACAGCCCTCCTCTTTCCAGCATCCCATCGTCCCATATTTGCAATATGGCTGCTCTAGCTGCTTCGTGACCCACCTGAAATTGACTTGCAACCCACTGGTGGGTTCCAGCTCACAGTTTGGGAACCACTGGGTTGGAAAGCATAGACGTTCCATGGCACAGTGGGTGGGTGGGTAAAAAAAAAAAAACAGCTGGGACTGCCACTGGAAATCTCATACTCCCTGACATTTTTTTCTGTACTTGTTAGAAATGAGGGCCAAGGTTTGAGCAGCCATCAGGAATGTTTTTGCTGACAGACTGAAACCGGCCTGCCCATCCACCCAACATTTGTTACATTTTCCTTGGAAATGACTTCAGACAGGTCTGAATAGCAAGCTGTCATGTTAGAAAACTTCTTTTATCTTTGAGATAAACAATGACAAAATATTTGTTCATACTGAGCTTCCAGATATCCTAGGAAAGTTTATTGCAAGCATGCTAAAAACAAAAAATAGCAAAAGCACAATGTGTGAAGTGAAAGCATTTCTTCAAGGGCAACTGTGAAACCATGCATATATTCATAACGAAACTTATAGTAAGCCAAGTGTTGTACAGTTAGAATTCTATGCTTCATCTGTTTATTTTCCTGAGCCAGCTGACATTTCTGGATAGTTTTGAATGGCAGCCCTGAGTAGATTAAAATGCAGGAGATCCGGCTGAAAGTTACTAAGAGAGCAATCCTAACCTGGACTTGGCCCACACACTTAGGCCAGCAAAGTTTGGCTGACACAAGGAACACCATAAAACATATTTGAACCACTCTCAGAGTCAGGGAGGATGGCACACATCTGTGTGCTGGCCTCTCTGACTCAGAGAGTGGTTCAAAATACTTTAGGTGTCTCTTGTGCCAGCCAAACTTTGCTGGCGTAACTGTGCCAGCCTAACTCCAGGTTGGGATTGCGCTCTAAGACGTAAATGACAACGGCTACATCATGTTCATAATAGGTTCATATTATGCCAAGTGCTTGTCGATTGCATTCTCCTTTGCACCATTTTCCCACACACACAATATCTAGTCCCCATAAGAGGGGTGTGAGGGGAATGCACTGCCAAACAAAACCAAAATTCAGTGCAGAAAGAGAGAGATTGATCTGATTTTAACATTGTCTAGTGTGAACCAAATACTGTTGGCCCAAACCTTTCCAGAACTGGGCTGGCGCACACAGGGATTTACAAGGGCAGAACAGAGTTCTTCTGTTGTGTAAACATTTTTGGTGGCATAGCAGAAAGTCTACCACCAGATTGGCCCAGGTTGGGGTGGGGCGGAATGGGGTGAGTAAGGGGAGGAATGAGGGAGGTCCTGCGTGGGGGTGGGGAAGAAGGCTGATTAGGGGCAGTATTGGCAGCACTGATATCCTAACTTCATCCTAAGTGGCAAGTGTGGATCTGAGGAGATGGGGCTGGGGCACCTCCCTTATGAAGAAAGACTGCAGCATTTCAGGCTCTTCAGTCTAGAAAAAAGGCGCCTGAGGGGGGACATGATTGAGACATACAAAATTATGCATGGAAGGGATAGAGTCGATAAAGGGATGTTCTTTTCCCTCTCTCAAAACACCAGAACCAGGGGGCATCTGCTAAAACTGAGGGTTGGGAGAGTTAAAACAGATAAAAAGAAGTACTTTTTTACCCAGCGGGTAGTTAATCTGTGGAACTCTTTGCCACAGGAGGTGGTGATGGCATCTGGTCTGGATGCCTTTAAGAGGGGATTGGACAGATTTTTGGAAGAAAAGTCCATTGTGGGCTATAGGCAATGATGGATTGTGCAACCTCCTTACAAAGGTGGAGGGCTACTGTTACCGGGTGCTAGGGAGTGGCAACAGGATGCAAGCATCTTGTTGTCTCATGCCTCCCTGGGGCACCTGGTGGGCTTCTGTGAGATACAGGAAGCTGGACTAGATGGGCCTTTGGTCTGATCCAGCAGGGATCTTCTTATGTTCTTATGAGGAGGACCATGGTGCCAGTGGAAGTTTTCCCCAGGGTAAGTGAACAAAGGTTCACTTAGGCAAAGCAGATACAGTATGTGCTCCTTTGGCATGGTTGCAACAGAAGGGAATTGCATTAGCAATTAGGTAGCATTGGGCTGTGTTTATTTTACTAGGGGCCAGCATTGCCCTGGCCTAAGATGTCATTAAAAAAAATGTAAAGTTATCTTTCTGCATCCCCACCAAAGCAGTTTTCTTTCATCAGAGTGAACTAGTCGTCCGGTGTTTTTTTGTGTATGAAATAAACGGAATGCACAAAAAGTTTAACGTTCGGTCATTTGCTAGCAAAGCCAAGTATTCTTGCACTGATTTCAATTGAACCAGTATGTTTGTTTCCCCACGCTCCCACTTCATTGCATGAACAGGTTTGAACAGAGTAAAACCTGTGCAACTTCACCAAATAAAAACACATACTTCAGATCAAATAAGAATTCCCAGGCAGTCAGCGACTACAATGCAATGCGCAGGTGGAACGCTAACCAATTCCCATATAATCCCATCTTCTCATTTCTTTGTTGTGATTACCAAGAAGATCAAAGCCTTCATTGTACATCACACTGTTGTGCCTTTTGTGGAGTGTTCTTTTCTAACCCCTGGTGTGTCAATGATGGGATGAGACTGTAGTCAGGGAAATAAAAGCTAGCTAATGCACGAATAAAAACCACAGAGCAATACTTCCTTAACTTTTTAGCACCAGAATTTACTTTTTAAAATGACACTCAATCAGGATCCACCTAGCTTTATGTGGCTTTTAAAAAAGGGAGATTTAGAAAAATTTATTTGCAAAATAATTAATTTGCAAAAACACCACACCTAGATCCATTTCTATAATGAGGCAGCCCTAATGAATAAATAGCTTGAGGATCTTATTTATGTGACCCTTCAACTGCCTCAACTACCTCTCATTGATGGACTTGAAACACACCAGAAAAAAGATGCTTAAATATTGATCTCCCTGTATTTACACAAGCTTGCAAGCTGCAGGAACTCAGTGCTTTGCAAGGCAGTTAGTAGCTATGTGATTTTTTGAATAGCTGTATTGGAAAAGGCAGGAGATACCCCAAGGAGATAGGGAATGGTATCAGCAATGGACCCTTGTCCAAATAAACCAGGGATTACAGGGTTAACCCCCAAGGTCTTTGCAAACCTGGGGAGCACAGCTGCAGGTTGATAAGGGCTCTGGCTCTGAAGGGAGGTTAGCACAGGTGCAGATGGGTGTGGCTGATGAATTAAAGCCTGCTCACTGATTGGCTGGCCTCAGTATAAAGCTGGAGGCAGGAGATGGAGAAAAGGCACCTGGGAAGGTGCTGGATGGATGGATTGCTGGATGGACTACCTGACTGATGGTGTACTGGCTGGACTGCCTGCCTGAAGGACTAGCTAAGGTAAGGTTGTTCTGGGAGACTATTGGGGACTGTTGTATGGCTGCCACGCCCCTGGAGCCACCAAGCGGAGGAGGCAGTTATGGCTTGGGCAAGCTGACTGCCTATTGTTTGTTGTTGGGGTTTGTTGGTGCTAGACTTAGGGTAGTTTGGAGCTAAGCCAGTGATGAGGGCAGTCTGGAGGAGGCTGGTCAGCCAGTGATCCCAAGCAAAGCTGCTGGAAGAGAGGAGGCCTAGTGGGTAAATGAACCCCCTCCCTCTTGTCTATCTCTGAGGCCGCTTTGTGGGGAGACTAGTTAGCCTAGTGTTGGCATTAGGGTCAATTAGTTATTTGATTTTTCCATCACCTGTGTTTTCATTAGAGGTTCTATGGGACCCACCAGAAATTGGGTCACACAACCCACAGTTTGAGAAACGTTGCCATAGAGCAAAAGGAAAGAAAAACTACCCACAAGAGAACAACGTTCTCAGAGATGTCTGCCTCCCAGCATTGCCTGCCATATTATATTTTTGGTGATGATGGCCTGTGCTGGGAGGATTCAGCAACACCTCCTTTTCTACTCAGGGCCAATTGCACAGCACCAGGCAGCCTTACCAGCAGTAGGAGTTTAAATGACCAGTCAGCAGTAAAACTCTTGAATAAATCTGGCTGGTATCTAAGGAAGATTAGCACATTACTAGATATGGAAGGGATGTGGTGGCGCAGTGGGTTAAACCGCTGCTGCTGGGCTTTCCGACTGGAAGGTTGGGAGCTCAAGACTGCGCGACGGAGTGAGTTCCCGTCGCTTGTCCCAGCTCCTGCCAACCTAGCAGTTCGAAAGCACCTAAATGCAAGTAGATAAATAGGGACCACTTTGGTGGGAAGATAACGGCGTTCAGTACGCTACGGCGTATAGTCATGCTGGCCACATAACCACGGAAGCTTGTCCTCGGACAAAACACTGGCTCTACAGGCTTTGAAACGGAGATGAGCACCGCCCCCTACAGTCGGTCACGACTAGACCATTCGGTCATGGGGAGACCTTTACCTTTAGATATAGAAGACAATGTGACTCAAGCACAATCCTAACCTGGAGTTAGGCTGGCACAGTTGGGCCAGCAAAATTTGGCTAGCACAAGGGCCACTATAAATCACGTTTGGATCACTCTGAGCGTCAGGGAGGATGGCACACATCTGTGTGCTGGCCTCTCTGACTCCAAGAGTGTTCCAAATATTACGGTGTCCCTTGTGCCGGCCAAACTGTTCTGGCCTGACAGTGCTGGCCTAACTTCGAGCTAGGATTGCACTCTGAATCAGAGAGCATACATCAGTTGTTTCCCCAGTTGTCAGAAAGTTCAGTTTATAAGAGATTCATATGTTAATACTGTATATATGTAGCTTATGGAAGGGTCTGATTTCAGTTCGTACTGTAAATTTTAGAACTAAATTGTTCTTTGTGCCCACAGGGACATTCAAAGTTTGCTCCATATATAAAGTTTTGATTTGGTGTCTACAAATTGCTAACTGAAGACCAAGAATTGAAATGCACCCCCTCCCATTGTTGTATGGGCCTATTTCATTATTGTGCACAATATCACCATATAGCAGTTGTTGCAAGATGTGCCTTTGAGCACAATCCTAAACTGGAGTTAGGCCAACATAAGCTAAACCAGCAAAGTTTGACCAGTAAAAGGGCCACCATAAAGCATGTCTGGACCACTCTCAGAGTCAGGGAGGATGACTCACGTCTGTATGCTGGCCTCCCTGACTCCAAGAGTGGTCCAAATATACTTTACCATGTTCCTTGTGCTGGCCAAACTCTACTGGCTTAATTTATACTGGCCTAACGCAGTTTAGGATTGCGCCCTTTGACAAGGACACAAACATTTGGTTTGTTGCCATTTTAATTGCTTCTATAAAATATTTATAATTTTATTAAATAATATTCTAAATAACATTACAGTATATTACTTATTGTAATACAACACATGCATGCTTCTTTGTGGTCTGGTTAATATACTTTTTGTTTACTTATTTTTTGTCTGCTTACTTAGGATATTTCAGTGCTAAAGTACACACTGCCCACACATTCTGTCAAATTGTTATTTTGAAGTATCCCTCCGTCATTCCAGTTCTGCGCTGGATAAGTTAGATTCTACTGGTACCCAAGATTTTGTGAAACTATGGAAACACCCATTCTCCTCTCTGGTATTTATCAAACATGATCACTACAGTATTGTATGCATAATTACTGATGGATGTATTCAGTGCTAATGGGCCCACTATGCTTTGTGCAATGTGATGTACAAAATGAGTGCAGGAAACTGTGAAATTGTTTGGTAAAGGAAAGTGGCACGATGATATCTCCTACATCCATCAGATGCAGAACACGTCAGTGGAAATAAAGCCATGGTGTGTAAGGATTATCAATCAAGGGCAGAAGTTATGATAAAAAGCTAGAATTTTATAGATAGTTGAGTAAAAACATCATCAAAAAGATGCTCACATCAGACATTCTGGATGAATACAGAAACACGCGCTTCAGTATGCAGCAAGAAGATGTTGACTTTGGAATACCTTGATCAAGGAGTTAAAATGTTGCCATGATTGTAGGCCACTCAGCAGTCCACTGAAAGGTCAATAAAGCCCTTTGTGGCAGTACAAAGAGCAGGCACGCCAATGGGAAGGCCAAGCAACTGAAGCCCACCAGGGAAAGTAAGCCTGGAAGGGGTTGAACCGGGCAGGGAGGGCAGAGCAGGGAGGAGATGTGTTGGGTGGGAAGGGGGCAGGTTCAGTGGTTATATGGGCCTAATTCAGTAGTGCTATCCAGCCGGTACGCTGGGCGGGACTTACGTTTGATTGGCAGGCCACCTGTGGCAGTTCCCGCCTGGCAGGCGGGAAAGCGGCGGAACGCGGCGTGACGCAATGGGCGGACTGCCGATCAAACGTAAGTCCCGCCCAGCGTACCGGCTGGATAGCACTACTGGCCTAATTCCTTTCCTGGGCCTGATCTAGCTGCACAGACCAACTCAGATCTGTGGCAGCGAGTTGATCCATAGTGGCTGCTGGGGCTTACCCCAGGGCAAGGGGGCAAATGTACCTTTATCCTGAGGAGATCACCAGCAACTGAAAATCCCCCATGCAGGGAACACACATATTCTCCATCTTGCATAAATGCCTTGGAATACAGTAGTTATGAACTAGTTCCACTGCAGTTTTGAATCTAGATATTATCACCCGTACATTCTAGTGAAAGCCATTTGAATGAACATTCATGGCATTATGAGGTATTGTTTTTAGAGCAAAAAAGGTATCAGTCCACTTCTACCGCACTTAGAATGTCTTGCATACATCATCACCTTATTATAGTGCCTTTGTTTAATTTCTGTCAAACTACGTAGTTCAAAGTACATTTGCTTAAGCCAGTGGTTCCCAAACTGTGGGCCAATTTTGGGTGGGTTGCCAAGCACCTAGAGCAGCCATATTGAAAATATGGAAAGATGGGATGCTGGAAAGAGGGAGGGTTGTGTGGTTGTTTTGCTTGTGTCAAGGTTGTAAATAGGCTTTTTTCCTTTCTGATTCACTTTGGTATTGGAAAATGGCTGAGAAATAACCCATCTTACTAGCTGCATTCTCAGGAAAGCAACAGGCTCTGGCAGTACAGTGATGGCATGCCATGTCACCTTCAGCCATGACATCACTTCCAGGTTAATGACATCACTTCCGGTGGATCCTGGGCAGACTGTCATTGTAAAAAGTGGGTCCCAGTGCTAAAAAGGTTGAGAGCCCCTGGCTTAAGCGGTTTGTGGATGGCTGCTTAAACTTGACTTTAAAGCAGCAATGGAACTTACATCTTGGCTTCATCGATATTCGTGTGTTGTAACAAATAAATCAGTAAGACATAGGTGCTCATTAAATTGTTATTGTTGCTGCAATGAAATGCATTCATGTTGTAAAATCCTGTATCCTAGCCCATAAATGTAATAGTTTGTGGAAAACGTATTGACCAGTGGCTATTATGCAATGGACAGCTCACCGTATTACCAAAAGAACTATATTATTTTTTTCCCCCGTCACAATATCAAATATGTATCTAGTTTCCAGTAGTGATGGCACAGAGGTTCATAATTAACTAGGGTTCAGTATACGAATATGTGCAGATCATGATGTTTGACTATGTTTTGAATTAAGTGCCATTCTTACCAGAGGTTCTTCTCCAGCTTGGAATGTGAAATAAGAGTTTGTGCATGAAAAGTCAGCAAACCAAATGACTAAAGTCAGCTGTTCTTAAAAGTTGACTTCCCACTACTGACAATTACACTTCTGTAATCACTGACTGCTGTGACACTTTCTAGCCTTTTATTCATAAGGTATCCTCCATGCGCTCATTTGCTGGCTATGGCTCTAAGTCATGTGGAGGATTCAGACCAAATTCAGTGCTGCCCTATATAGATGAGCCCAGGGATGTGTGTAGCTCATCAGTGTGTGGCTGTGGTTAGACAATGTGCTCCCATGTCCCCTCTATGCATTCAACAAACACAAGAAGTATAACATGAATAAGGCTTATGTGAACTACAAATGCCACTCTTTGTGGGCATATGTGCAGAAGTTTAATAGTAATGTTCAGTTACATTCTTGTTGATTGCTGCGAGTTATTTCAATCAATCAATCAATCAACAGTATTTATATACTGCTTTTCAACCCAGAGCGCAATCCTACCTTATGCCAGCCTAGTAAGGCCGACATAGCAGGGCTGTATGCTAAAGCCCATTAGGAGGCAGCAGCAGCAGCAACGTCCAGGACAAGGGGAGGTTTTCCCCTTGCACCTGCATAAGCCCCAGTCACCCTTATGGGCCTGCTCAGATTTGCGCCTACTGTTTTGCAGGCATAGAGGAACATGGACAGAAGCGGCCCAAATCGGGACTGCCCTGGCCAGGGACAGGTGTTAGGATACGGCACTACAGATGTCCTGCATCACAACCACCGTCTCCATCCAGTTACGTCCCCGGATCACCTCTGGAACACCCTCGGGGAGGCCCTGCACCGACCGAGCAATGCCGATGCTTGACTGGCACACGGCTGGTGCTACCAAAGGTCGCGGTGGCACCCGAGCGCCAGCACTGCTGCTCGCATCGGTCCAGCGCCACAGCGCCAATACAGACACATTTGATGGCACGTTTGCGACAGCATTTGGCCGGCGCTAGAGCTTAGCACTGGCGCAAGGGGGGTATAGGATTGTGCTGACGAAGTGGCTTACAGGCAAATAGTAATAATAAAGTTAAATGACTCCCTTTCCCAAAAGGGCTCACAATCTAAAAAAATACAAAACCGCACCAGCAGTAGCCACTAGACAAGACAATGTGCTGGGGTAAAGAGGGACAATTACTCTCCCCCTGGTAAGAGGAACACCACTTGAAAAAGTGCCTCTTGCCCAGTTAGCAGGGCTTCCTTCACTCCGTTTTTGTTTTGCAATTCTCCCATGTTTCTCTTTTTGAATCCATTCTCTTGTCTGCTTTCTTAAACATTTTATGTGGCTGTTGTCCCACTTCAGATCTCAAATCCTGTCCTGTGTCTAGGGCTATTTGTTAAGGGGCGGGAGTTAATTTCCAACCAGCTGCTCATTGTGGCTGTTGTGAGATGAATGCAGGGCATGTGAAAATAAACTACAGTTCTCAGGGTGCATAAGATAATGTGCATATATGCAATACTGTCAACACACATGAGCTAAGGTTACAGGCTAGGAATTAAATTTGGGAGGGGAAAGATGAGCTTTTTTTGGATTGCTAAGAGAGAAAGCCGGAAAATGCCAAGCTGGTTTTAAATTGAGTTGTGAAAAATTTATCCATCTCTATTTTTCAGCAAGTGCCAAGCTAATTCCTGAGGCTTGCTTCCAACGTAGCTAGGCAAGTAACCAAAGGGAAGAAGAATACCTCCTTTGTTTTTCATTGGTGTTAACAAATATAGATTAATCTAAATACCTGCAGAAGTCATTGTAATAATGTGCTGGCAGATTGCAGCCGTATTCAGGTGGTATGCTCTCCGTGCATGTGTGGAGCCAACAGGAGTGTGCCTCACGCCGTCAATGCACTGATGTGCCAGCAAGCGATGCCTCAGGGTGTCTTGTTAATTCAGTCTTAATTGAAGATTGAGATTGCAATCTTCAATCTCAGATTGAAGATTGAAAAAGCCTGCAGAGCCTATTAGAACTTTGGCCAGCCAAGGTAGGGCAAATGTGTTTGTGTGCAATTTCCTCAGAGGTTTCAAGTTCCATTTTTAAAAAGAAGAATGCACATATGGTACAATTATTCATAAGAACATGAGAAGAGCCCTGCTGGATCAGGCCAAAGGCCCATCTAGTCCAGCTTCCTGTATCTCACAGCGGACCCACCAGGTGCCCCAGGGAGGCATGAGACAACAAGATGCTTGGATCCTGTTGCCACTCCCTTTCACCCAGTACTCTGAAGTAGCCTACTACTAATGTAAGGAGGTTACAACCAGTGATGTCATGCAGGGGGAATGCGGGGGAACCCACTAGTTAAAATTAGGGCTGATTCCGCCCACTTCACTCTCCCTCCCCCCCCTCCCAATTTCTCTGCGAAGAGCTTTTCTTCTTGGTTGGCCGGCACTCAGAGGGTTAAAGGGAGCGACTCCGGATTCCTGGGGGGGGGGAAGGGCTGCAGTGGGGAAGTCCCATCCTGCACAGCCCCCTTCCTCGCTCCCTCCAGCCACACACGTGGAGTCAGCAGCCACTCTGGTGAGTCTACAGCCCACTGGGGGAGAAGGCAGTGATGTCATTCAGGGGGAACGGACCAGAACAGGCTTTCCGGATCCTAACGGGCTCTGTGGCTGCTTCCACATTTTTTCCCCCCCAACATTTGAATTTGAACTCAATAGTGAGTTCCTGTTCCTAAATCATTTGAATGACACCACTGGTTACAACCCATCATTGCCTATAGCCCGCGATGGACTTTTCTTCCAGAAATCCGTCCAATCCCCTCTTAAAGGCATCTAGACCAGATGCCATCACCATCTCCTGTAGCAAAGAGTTCCACAGATTAACTACCCACTGGGTAAAAAAGTACTTCCTTTTATCTGTATTCCTACAAGTGCTAATAATCATCTACATTAGGCATACTAGTTTTACACCAAAATATTCTCCCTCCTTTAGCCTGGGCAAGAGGCTAAACCTCCAGAGAAACAGGATTCACTGTCATTTTAAATAGGGGTGATGCGTACTTCCATGCTGCCTGAATCTACCACCCAGTGCTAATTCTGCTTGCATGTGCACCTCCAATGGAGGCTAGGTGGGCGAACAAGCAGGTGCACTTCCATGGCCCCCCTTCCCTTTACTTACAAAGTGTGCACCACACAGATCCCAATGTTATGCATGTCTACTCAGAAGTAAGCCTCTTTATAATCAATGAGGTTTACTCCCAGGTAAGTGTGGACATGGTGGTGCAGTGGGTTAGTTGGCTGCTGCTGCGCTTTCTGACCGGAAGGTTGGGAGTTCAAGATTGCACGACAGAGTGAGCTCCCGTGGCTTGTCCCAGCTCCTGCCAACCTGGCAGTTCGAAAGCACCTAAATGCAAGTAGATAGATAGGGACCACTTCTGTGGGAAGGGAACGGCGTTCCATGCGCTACGGCGTAGAGTTACGCCAGCCACATGACCATGGAAGCTTGTCCTCGGACAAAACGCCGGCTCTACAGGCTTTGAAACGGAGATGAGCACCGCCCCCTACAGTCGGTCACGACGAGACCATTTGGTCATGGGGAAACCTTTACCTTTACCTTTTTACCTTTTTAATAGGCGTCCCAGTATTCCGCTGAGCTTGTTGGCCAGAAGGTTGGCAGTTTGAGACCACGCAACAGAGTGAGCTCCTGTTGCTTGTCCCAGCTCCTGCCAACCTGGCTGTTCGAAAGCACCTAAATGCAAGTAGATAGATAGGGACCACTTCCGTGGGAAGGGAACGGTGTTCCGTGCGCTACGACGCCGGCCACATGACCATGGAAGCTTGTCCTCGGACAAAACACCGGCTCTACAGGCTTTGAAACGGAGATGAGCACCGCCCCCTACAGTCGGTCATGACTAGACCATTTGGTCGTGGGGAAACCTTTACCCTTTTTAAGTGTGGATAGGATTGCAGCCACAGCCTCTTTGGTCCATGCTTCTTCTGTTTTAAATGAACATGACTTGAAAATATTTAGCCATCTTGAACTTTTTCAAATGTGGTTTTCCTGGAACATTAACAAGTTTCAGAGGATTCTAAGGCATGCTTGAGGCATACATTCTGTTTATCTATAGCACTAGTCAGATCTGCATGCGCTGAGGGTGAGATATAGAATATACAAAATGGATGTCAGAAAACCAAGCGGCAAAGAAGAAGGTGGAAGATCAGGAAAGGACGTGCAGACCCCCCATGACAGTTTGCACAATCGAGCCATAGAATTGGCGCCTCTGCCAAAACGGGGGGGGGGATGTAAATGAAATGTATTCCGCTGAAATGTGTGTACCAGATTACATAGTGACTGCCCTTTGTCCCTGGAGCACCCCACTTATCTCCCCTGCCCTTTGGGTGACCCCTTGTCCTCTCCCAGTGTCGCCCATTCCAAAATCCATTTCCCAACCCTTGTGTATTGTCCCACCTTTCCACCACAATTGTGTCACCCCAGTCAGCCCGTATCAGCTATGGCACCAAACCTCCTCCCTTTATCCAGTGTCCGTTTGCTCTTACCCAACCCTCCTCAGGGAAATAATCTCAACTCAGGTGTGGGGGGGGAAAGCCCTCCAACCAGCAACCAGAAATAAAAAGTGCCAACCAACCAACCAGGTTCCCAGGTTACCAATAATTGATCGCAGAACTATCAAACACATTTGATTGGTTGTTTATTTTTCTCCTCTTTTACATGCTTGAAGGTATAAATGTATATGTGTTTGTCCATTTGGCATGCAATTTTGGGCACCCTTTTTGCACACACATTTTGCAGCCAATTGCGTCCTTTATTAATAAAGAGATTATTTTTTTTGATCTTGACACCGAAGTCCAGCTGGCATTCTTTCCGTCGATGTCTCCTTCTTTCCTTTCGATGAGCTCTCTCGAAGGGTCCATCTGGGTGGGAGTGCATTTCCGGGTTGAAGAGACTGCTTCATTCCAGCAGGGGTAACGCATACTGGGGGAAAGAGGTCCTGACAACTGCTGGGTCAACATGCCTCCTTTCCGAAGGAGACCGGAGACCCTGGGAATCCCTCTCGTGGGGTGATTCTCCACACAACAATATCTATATGGTTTGCACACGTGTCTTTAATTTTTTTTCTCTTCAAACACATCAACACATATCTAATTCCTGGAGCCTCACATGAAGGGTTCCTGGTCACGTTTATCAATTCTTGCATGAGTCACAATTTTGTTTGCTTTACATGTAATAAAATGTCATAGATCAGAATAGCATTTCTGCAAGAGGAGGGAAACAAAACACACAAGCCATATTTTTTTCACTTCTTTGCAATCTGTTTAGACATTAGACAAGAAATAATGCAATGTATGCCGTCGTTATGTTACCGCAATGTAAACAAAATCTTTTTACAAAATCAATGTAAACAAAATGTGGATAAAACCCACATTTTATCTTCCTCGAAAGAGCTATGATGGCAATAAGAGCAACAAGTACAAAAGCACAAAGCGTGAGCCTGGTCTGAGGGGGTGCCAGAGGCAGGCAGGGGTGGAGGGTGGATCCATGGGCAGGATAGCCCAGGGAGGGGGTAGGAGTTGCTATACTGCCCTTAGGCTGCATCCAACCCCATCCCTGGGCTGGGCAGCTCCAATCTGGGCCACTTCTGGCTGCTCGGACTTGCACCTGTTAAACAGAAGGCACAAACCTGAGGAGCCCCAGCGACCCGGCTGGGGCTTGCCCCAAGTCAAGGGGAAACATTCCCCTTGCCCTGTGGTGAGCTCCGGTGCAGATTGGGCCGCTCATCTTTCTATTTAGGAATACGGGCGGCACAATCCTACCTGTTCCATCGTGTTGCTACGTTATAGCGTCAATGCGATGGACGTAGCGCCAATGCGGGGGCCCCAAGGGGCACCCCCACATCGGCACTACAGCTCTCAAGCCAATGCTATGAGTAGTGTTGGCCTGACAGCGCCTACAGAGAGCCTCCCTTGCGCCGATCGAAGCTGGTCGGCGCGAGGGAGGCTCCGTCGTCTTCCGGGACGGGGATTGGCGGGAGGAGGGGGATTAGGGGCAGGAAGTGGGTGGGTCCAGGATTTGGCCATACAGCCTAATCCTTTCCCCCCTCGGGAGGCTGCGTGGCCCGAATTGGGGCCATGCGGTCTCCTGGGCTCTGCACCTGCTGTTTAGCAGGCGCAGATCCGAGGAGTGCATTGGGGAGGCTTGCCCTTGCCATTGGGAGGCTCCAGCCTCCCTTAAGCAGTGTTGGACTTGGCGCTGGCCTGCCAGCCTTGCCAATCCGATGCTGTTTAAGACTGCGCCCTGAACCATACAACAGAAGCAATGTTGACAGTGCTAGCCAGCAGCAGCTACAACTTCAGCCGATTAAATCAACGGTAATATTTCTGTGATCAAATTAAAAGACTAATACCAGGTGCATTTTCTTAGGAGATTAGGGTGGGGAGAAAAGTGGATTGGAGCCAGGAAAGGGACAGTATTAGCTGCTGCAGCTGCAGCTTTTGCCAGCTTTGATTTGCCTTCCTGGGTTCAATTGGATGTGTGCCAGCTGTATATCTGTAGACCCAGTGGGCCAGTAAGGGTTTACCCAGTGGTGTCATCCTGGCGGAACGGCCCGGTACGCCGTTCCGCTAGTTCCGCGGACGGGCCCAGGCCGCACCGCCTCGCCCAAGGACAGGCGAGCTGCTCCTGGGCCCTCCCGCCCTCCCGCGCGTCCGAATCGCTCTGAAATGGAGCGATTCAAGGCGCAGGGAGGTGTGGCTGGCCTCCACCATAGGGGCGGAGGGCTGCCAATCATCCGGGTGTTCCGGTTCCTGGCGTGCCTGGATGACATCTCTGGGTTTACCCCTGGGCAGGATGCAGTGCATGCTCCCCATGGCATGGCTGCTTCAACACTGGAGGAATTTAGGTAGGATTGGGCTGCCCCTTGCAGGAAAGTGAACATAGAATTGCAGGCTTAAAGGGCCACACGCCCCACAAGCTTACATTAGCATGTGACGTGGCTTATTGATTAACAAGACAGTCTTTTGACCGTTCATTTTTAGACAATAATTATTCACAAGAACTTGGCTTTTTGAGCAAGCAAACAACTGAGTCTACCTCTTCTGTGTCTCTGGAGTGTGATTACTGGATCTCCTTTGGGTTTGACAGTGGAGGCGGTGGGAGAGTTAAAATCCCAAGGTGATTTGTTTCTCACCAGAAGGGAACAGCTGAAAACAGCTCCTAGAAAGGTATTAGCCTTACACTATAATTGAAAGACAAGTTGAACAGCATCTGTGCATCTAAGTCACTATGGGGCTCAGGCGGACTTGACGACAGCTGAATTGTTGTTCAGCTAACAAGAAAATACCAACTTTGGTTCCCAGTGTACCATGAATTATCCCAGCATTGCTGGAACATTGCTCTGACATTGGAAGTAGAAATATGCCGAACTATTTATTTAGGATGAGGACGACAGGGGTCTTTTAAATTAAAACAAGAATAGGAATTATCTCAGTACGTACTTGCTAAGCTGTGCGGGCCCAGCTGCACAGGGTGGAGCTTGGCAACCCGAAGGTTTGGCCATCATCATTATTGCCATGACATCATCGGCGAGCATGTGGCATCGCTGCACGTGACATGTGGCATCATCGCCGAGCATCTGGAGATGGCGTTGTGACACAGTTGCGATACTGCGCAGCAGCACAAGGTGTCCACACAAGAGTCCAGACCACTTACAGAGCACATTGGTTCTCAGTAGGAAAAAATCAAAATGTTGATTGCAATCGGAGAATGAAATGAGATTCAGAGCGCAATCCTAAGTTGCGCTGGAATGGCGAGGCTGGCGGGCCTGCGCCATATCCAGTGCACCTTAGGTGCACTGGGGAGCCTCCCTGGGGCAAGGACATGTTCGCTACATTGCCCCAGGGCAGGCTCCAGCCTCCCTGTAGGGTTCCTTGGCTCTGTGCCTGCTAAATAGCAGGTGGAGAGCCGAGGAAGGCATGTGGCCTGAATCAGGGCCTCCCGATGGTCCTCCCAAGCAGCCACATCCCAGCCCCACCACCCTCCCCCAGCTGGCTTGCCCACTGGCCCGCCCACCCCCACCCAGTTCCTCCCTCCTCCCAGAACCGCCCTTGCACTCTAGCACCGACGCTATGGTTTAGTGTCAGCGCAATGTCCATCCCAGGACTATGCCTTCAGTTTACATTTACAGTTTACATTTACATGCAAATGTAAAGGAGGAAAAAAAATTGATGGAAATCTAAGAAATATACCAGATTCCCTTTATAGCAGTGTTTCTTAACCTGGGTTCGATCGAACCCCAGGGGTTCGGTGAGTCAGTCTCAGGGGTTCGGCGGAGGTCTGTGTGTGTGTGTCCATTCCATTCGCTGGCTTTGATATCTGTGCTGCAGGGAACTTGGTGCGCTCAGTAGTTGTTCGAATATTAAAGTAAGGCCAGGGAATTTGCAGGCCTGAATGGTAAGGCTTATCACTGAGACCTAGCTGACCAGCAGAGGGTGCGGGGTAGTTCTGACTTAGGTTCTGCCCAGTAACAAGACCATGTGATCTCTGGTGGAATGTTGCAAGTTATTTAGCCAATCCTAGAAACACTGGTTGCTTGTCTGTTCAGCTCAGTGAGTGCATGTGTGTTCAGTCCTATCCTGATCAGAGAGCTCGTCTGTTCTACTTTCTGTTTCTCTCTGAGTATTGCTGCTGCTGGATTTACAGATTTACTATGTCGAGCAAAATAAGAAAGTGGTCAGACGAATATGTACAATTGATTTGCAGTAAATATTCATTGAGTTATGTTTTTGTTTTTGTGTGACATTCATGTTTTGTTGGTTTTGTTCTTTGAACACAGTGATTTTATGTGCAACTGATGCATGGCTTATTTTGTGCACTAATAAAATATATATATCTGTGTTCTGAATTTGAAAAAAAAAAACATTTTATTTTTCCAACTATGAAGGGTTCGGTGAATGCACATATGAAACTTGCGAGGTTCGGTACCTCCAAAAAGGTTAAGAACCACTGCTTTATAGTTTGCAGCCACTGAGGGCGCAATCCTAAACTGAGTTAGGCTGGCATAAACTAAGCCAGCAAAGTTTGGCCAGCACAAAGGCCACTGTAAAGTATGTTTGGACCACTCTCAGAGTCAGAGAGGCCAGCATACAAACGTGCACCATCCTCCCTGACTCTGAGAGTAGTCCAAACACGCTTTATGGTGGCCCTTGTGCCGTCCAAACTTTCCTGGTTTAGCTTATGCTGGCCTAACTCCAGTTTAGGATTGCACTCTAATTTATCTTCTGGATTAAATGGAATTGGCTGAAGGTCAGCTGAGTTCACCTGATGTCTCTGTCAGATCAATATGCCATTACAAGCCTGGCTGCCAAACTATTTTATCTATTCTGATAGAGAGATAACTTTGACACAAAAACAGACAGCTCTCATTCCTTGCCACTTGAAGTTGCTACCTTCCAAATTGAGAGTGCTGGATTTCCCGCTATGAGGTACAAGCATCCTACACTCAGTGTTGGTTTTCCTAAAGAAAGAGAGGCAGCCAAAAAGACAAAGCCTCCCACCCTCCTTGCCTTGCAGTGGACGTGTCAGACCTCAGTGGGGTTAATATTCAATGTGCAAAAGGCCAAGTGCTGAGATCCAAGAGTGTGATCCAAAAGAGGCAGCATCAAGTTCCAGGGAAAGTAGACCAGGTCTGAGAGGCGGAAGGCAGTGCCTGGTGAGGACTCCGGGGGGATCAAGAGATAGGAAGGAGTATCTAAAGCTGAAGGGGCCAGAAATGGATCAGAGTCAGCAGGTGTCACAATCCATCATCAGGAAAGAAAAGCAGCATTGTCAGATCAGGTCACATGCTACCAATGAGTGTCTTAGACTCAGGAGTTCAGCTTGAAAGCTGGTGCTCAACAGTGATTGGCAGAGGAAGATCAGCCCTTGGGGATTAGCTAGCCAGATGCTTAGGCAAGTTGGCCCTGAAGCTTAGCTGGCCCCCCTCATTTCATGGAGCTCAGTCTGCTGGGGCTTGGAGAGGAAACAGAGTGCCGGCAGTGTAAGCAGAAAGCACTGGAGGCTGACAGCTGGGAGTTCCAGTTTGTGAACCCTGTGGGACCTGACAGTCTGTGCCAGGACACGGCTGATTACAAGCACATAGTCTGAACTCCACCCTGCCACTCAGCAGGGATCAGATTCCACCCTGCAATCTCCCTTCTAACCTGTCACCCGACACACAGGCTGGGTGGGAGGTGAGGAGGGGAGCTGGATTTCACCAGCCACAGAATACTGCGCTGGAATTACAGACAAATGCAATTGGCCTGCACGGATCAGCCCTATCTTGGAATGGGTCTTAAATGCACGGCTTGCTCAATAAAGCCTCAACCTGCAAAGGCATTGAGCGTTCTGATTTCCATGGAACAGCTGTCATTCAGTTAAATGCCACAGTAGTGCATATTATTAAACAGATACAAAAGCACGTTTTGTCATTTCAATTCTCACTGCAGCTGTGACCTTTTGCAAGCTGTCTTCCACACCTACCAGAAGCCTTTGAATGATGGATATAAGGTTGCTATTTTTAAAAAAGGATCAGTAAGTATCATTGTGGAATCATGGTAAAGACTTCCCAGCTACCAGTATGGTCTTATGGGGAGTGGCGTGGGTGCGTCTTCATGAAGACTAAAGGCCAAACTAGGCTTGTGCCTCATTGCACAAGATCTCTGACTAGGGTTTGACGCTCTGTCCGATAGTGAAGGCCAATGGCAGGGTTCTTTTAACCTCAAAAATAGGTTGAAAATAGGGGAAGGAGTGCAGTTGGAATCAAAACCATGGCAGGGGTAAAGTGCTAGTACCCCATACTTCTCCATCAGGGTTTTGAAAACTCACCCAGTGATGGGATCAGCTAACGACTCGGGGGAATGCTGGGCGGGCAGCAGGAAGGCTGGGCGGGACCTCCGGGTGATTGACAGCCCGTCCATCTGGGTCCGCCGCCTGCCCGCCCGCCGCACAGGCTGCCCTGGCCTCGGAGGGGGTGCCCGCTCGCCGGGGGGACGGGTGGGGGCCCCCGGGTGCCAGGGCGCACAGCAGCGGGGTGCGCCACCCAGGGGCAGCCCGTGCAGCAGGCGGGTGGGTGGCGGACCCGGACGGACGGGCTGTCAATCACCCGGAAGTCCCTCCCAGCCTTCCTGCTGCCTGCCCAGCGGTCCCCCGAGTCGTTAGCTGATCCCATTACTGAACTTACCCCCCAATCCATTGACATTATACAGTGTGATGCAAATCTAGTTTGACCCAAGGATGCTTAACCACACAGCCCAATCCTATAGGCTGGACCCACCAGCGGGGTTGGGCTGTGTCGTTAGGATCCCTGGGTCAAACTAGATTTGCACCGCATTGTCCAGTCCTAACCCACCATGTTGTCTCTCCCTACCCTATCGCATTGTCTGGGTCCTACATGTGTACTGCTGGTGGTGACTGCTGAAAAAGTGCTGTAAAATGCTTTCCAGCAGTGCATTGCCGGGGTGCCAGCAGGAAGACAAGAGCCTTCCTGCCCATGTCATTGGCTGTCCCACTGCCTGCTGGAGTAAGTTAACGGGAGGGGTGGGTGGGCAGAATGGGGTTGGGGCAAAACTGGAAAGGAAGGGGTACAGAATGGGGGCCGAGAGGCTGCAGGAGGGGGTGGATCCAGCGGCAATGGCACACATCAGTTCCTATCCCCCTTTCCAGCAGCCACCCACCTGTTTTCTCTCCTCTGGCTTTTGCTAGCGAAACTGCTAGTGCAGGTCCATGGAAAGTAATTGCAAAGTCGGGGCGCAATCCTAATCGGGAATTAGGCTGGCACAGTTATATCAGCAACGTTTGGCCAGCACAAGGGCCACCGTAAAAGGTGTTCAGACCATCTCGAGACAGGGAGGATGGTGCATGTCTGTGTGCTAGCCTCTCTGACTCCAAGAGTGGTCCAAAAATACTTGACGGTATTCTTTGCGCCAGCCAAACTGTGCCAGTCTAGCTCCAGGTTAGTCTATCATGATTTGTCTATCATGGGTGTTCATGTGTGGTCCAATCCTTTTCTTGACTTCACATGTTGGGATACTGATAATCCTATTTGTTTTTCTGCACCAGTGTTATTCCAAAGAGTGTTCTGTTCAAAGACAGCATGTGACTGTTGGAAGATTCTGGTTAATACTGTTTTAGGTTCATAGCAGCAGCCCGTATTTCTTTAATGAAAAGACTATAATTAAGGATTTATCTTAGTCGATGATAAGATAATCCCTGACATTAAAGAGAAACCTCCTTTCAATTTCATTGTCAGTTCTTGATTTTGTAAATCACTTGTCTGTCAATCTTTATCCAGTCATCTGAAGCACAGTGAAGCTCCTAAGCCGTTGACACACACCACTTCCTTAGTTCTATCTCCATCCATCTCGCCAAGCACTTATTGACACAATTCAGAGATTGGTTTACACTCAGTTATACTTTGTTACTGAAGCTAAAGACCTTATTATGTGATTCAGAGTGCAATCCTAACCTGGAGTTAGGCCAGCAAAGTTTGGCCAGCACAAGGGACACCGTCAAGGATGTTTGGACCACTCTTGGAGACAGAGTGGGCAGCACACAGATGTGCGCCATCCTCCCTGACTCCGAGAGTGGTCCAAACACCCTTTATTATTATTATTATTATTATTATTATTATTATTATTATTATTATTATTATTATTATTATTATTATTATTTATTAGATTTCTATCCCGCCTTTTTGCCCGGAGGCACCCAAGGCGGCATTACAATATAAAAATGCAATATAAAAGTTAACATTAAAAAGCAATTTAAAAACAATATTAAAACAATACAATAAAACAAAATTAAAACAAAACAATACAATTTAAAAACAAAAAGCCCAGTGGATCATAAAATAAAATATAAAAATGTAACAAACCAGCCAGCCAGCCAGCCAGCCAGCCTGTCAACAGGCTGGTCCTTATGCCAGTCCTTATGGTGGTCCTTATGCCAGTCAAACATTGCTGGCCTCACTGTGCCAGCCTAAGTCCAGGTTAGGATTGCGGCCTCACATAGCAATCCAAGGCTCACGTTGGGCCGACACATGTCCGCTGTGCTGTTGCAAAAGGCACATTCATGCCAGCATGAGAATTGCTGGGCCAACACAGAGCACAGCGTTGACCCAGGAATGCCAGGAGGACCGCGAGATACGTTGGTCCTGGGCTGACCAAGTTCAGCCAGCACAGGGCCATTTTGGGGTGGGAGGAAGGCATAGCGAAGGCGGCCCCATGGGCAGGTTGGCCCAGGGAAGGGGTAGAGCCAGGATCAGGCCAGATCCTTCTTGGGCAGAAGATTTAGTCAAGAGGGTTAATGCCTCCATTTGCCTGAAGATAAGAGCTGAAGATCTGAAGGTAAAGGTTTCCCCACGACTGAATGGTCTAGTCGTGACCGACGGTAGGGGGCGGTGCTCATCTCCGTTGCAAAGCCTGTAGAGCCGGTGTTTTGTCCGAGGACAAGCTTCTGTGGTCATGTGGCAGGCATGACTATACGCCGTAGCAACTAAATCTTCTGCCTTCTCGACTAAAACTTACTACTGGTTAGCAAGGTATCAGGTCCTCCTGGTGCCAGGGCCGAGTGCCAACTGGCCTAGGCCCAGTGCCAGGGGTAAGCCCTTACTGCCAACACTAGAAGTTCCTTACAGTACACCGGCACTAACAGTAAGGGATTACTGCCAGCACTCGGCCACATAGACTTGGACCCTGAACCTGCTCTCCCTGGCTTATTATGCCCAACACACTTCCCACTGTGGAATATTATCAGCTATAAAAACACAGTATTTTCTATATGTGTATCAGCAAGTGTCAACAGCTGAAACCTTCATATATCTAAAACTCTGTACAGGCATGCCCTGGTATTCGCTGGGGTTCTGTTCCAGACCCCACCATGAAACCATGGATACTGGGGACACCTTTTTAAAGACAGAGGAACATCTGTGGTTTTGCTGCAACAAAGTAAAGAAATTATTTGTTTAATGTTCCCATATCTTTTTAATAAGAGGTACGTGGTGGCGCAGCGGGTTAAACCGCTGCTGCTGGGCTTTCTGACCAGAAGGTTGGGAGTTCAAGACTGCGCAATGGAGTGAGCTCCCGTTGCTTGTCCCAGCTCCTGCCAACCTAGCAGTTCAAAAGCACCTAAATGCAAGTAGATAAATAGGGATCACTTCGGTGGGAAGGTCACAGCGTTCTGTGCGCTACGGCGTATAGTCATGCCTGCCACATGACCACAGAAGCTTGTCCTCGGACAAAACACTGGCTCTACATGCTTTGCAACGGAGATGAGCACCGCCCCCTACCGTCGGTCACGACTAGACCATTCAGTCGTGGGGAAACCTTTACCTTTTTATCTTTTTAATAGGCGTCCCAGTGTCCATGGCATCCGTGGATAACTGAAACTGTGGATTCTGAATCAGTGGATACTGGGGCATGCCGGTTTACATATGTCAATTGTACATTCAGAAAAAATACGGTATGTTTTTCAAGGCATGGAACCTTACTCATTTCCTATTGCTACTAAATTCTATATATCATCTTTTCTTTTTGCTGCCTCTGCAAATAATGGATTAAAACTTTAAGAAATCTGAATCATGCTCTACTCAGGGCAAGGTACATGATGTTCTTATTCACTGCCCATCTGTAGCATTTCCTGATTTCTAGTTTATGTGTTCATTGGATGGATGGAGTTTTTAGAAAGCAATTTTTTTTTTCTGGTGAAAAGGGCATAGAGCACATGAAGATGCTGAGAGAAAGAGATAAACTGGCATTCAGAAGAATCACTACCAAAGTTCACAGGCATCGGATTCATCTGATTATGGTCAGCAGGTTAACTAAACGCTTCACAATAGTATGTGCTCTAAAGCTTCTGATGCGGTAAATGCCAGTATCCAGCTTCATTTTTTATCTGCAACCAACTTGGACAATTCCACCCAGTTTCCTCCCTGTGCAAACGTATTTAGAGATTACCCATAGAAGATCTGTAAATAGACACACAGCAATCCAGGAACTATTTCTTCTCATTATGTGTACATCCTATGTGCCCGGACAGTGGCTTACATGTCCTATGCAAACTCTCGCTATCTTTTTCTTCTTACTAATATGCTTTGCAACAGACACAGAGTGGAATGATTTCTCTGCATGTAAATATTTGGGACCATCAGCATTTCTCTCCAGTCAACAACAAAAATCCCATTCGTTTTAATGGATTTCAATTGTTCCTGGGTGTCCTGTTAATTCTTCCCACACCTGCTGCAATTATTTCCTGAACTGCTGTGATCACATAATGAAACAATAGTGGGTCTCTAAACCATACAGATTAAATGCTTCCTGTCTGTAAAGAGCGACATAGTGATATGTCATACTATGTTGCATTGTTAGAGCGCTATCCTAATCCAGAGTTAGGCTGGCACAGGTAGCCCAGCAAAGTTTGGCCGGCATAAGGGACACCGTAAAGTATGCGTGGACCACTCTGAAGTCAGAGAGGCAAGCACACGGATACAAGCAGCGGCATCATGCAGCCGGAACGCTGGGCGGGAGGAATGGGTGAGCAGCAGCCCGCCTGTTACATACCTCTCAGTTTTGCTGTCTTCCCCGCCCCTGGGAAGACAGCGAAACAGAGCGGTATGCAACGGGCGGGCTGCCACTCACCCATTCCTCCCGCCCAGCATTCCGGCTGCATGACGCCGCTGGATACAAGCCATCCTCCCTGACTCTGAGAGTGGTCCAAAACGCTTTACTGTGGCCCTTTGCTGGCCAAACTTTGTTTGCCTAACTGTTCCAGCTTAACTCCAGGTTAGGATTGTGCTCTCTGACCAGGAGATCACAGATTGCATATGAAGTAATGTACATTGTTTTGGCTTGTCATCTCTATTCTTAGTTGTAAGAATGATTTCCATATGATAAGATTTCTTGTGGCAAGATTTACATAGTTCCATTATGTAGGTCAATGGTTCTCAAACCTTTTAAACCAGGACCCACTTTTTAGAATGGCCCTTGTGTCGGGACCCACCAGAAGTGATGTCATTAACCTGGAAGTGACATCATCAAGCAGGAAGTGCTGTCATTGTGACATACTAAAATGACACTCCTGAAATGCAAACTGGCATTCTTGGACTACAGCAATTGCACAACCATGAAACATCCCTAACAGAAAGCAAGATGAGGACAAAATATGATGTAAAAGAACTGAACTAAAAACGTTTTTTAAAAAAATAAATAAAAAGCTGACTTTAAAATTCAAACTGTTAACACTCAGAAAGGAAATATAGCAAGAGTAAGGTCTGGAGCTTTCAAGATGGCTGCTCCCCATGACCCACTTGACATTATGTTGCGACCCACCAAGTGGGTCCCAACCCACTTTGAATAACACTGATGTAGATACAGCAAGTGTAGAAGGCACTAACCTGCCCACACAATGGTTCCATGGCTGAACTGGGTGAGCTGCTAACAGCCCGATCCAATGCAAAATGCCCCACACCAATGTAGCTGCATCCCTCAGGGGTATTTAGCAGGCAGAAGGTCTCCTCAAAGTAAGGGGACATTCATTGTCCCAGGGTAAGCCCCAGCCAGCTCAATGGGGCAAGTACCTGCTTAATTGCTGGCACAAGTCCATGTTGCCCCCTTTTGGCAGATTGGGCCTAGGAAGTGGGATAGGATGTGGCATGTGCCAGCAGCACCGCCAGTTCCCGCCCCCCTCCCATGCCCAATCCGCCCACCCCCACAGTGAAAGCTATTCACTGCATCCAGCCTTGTGGGATCAGTAGGCCTTGCTCCACCTTCCTCAGATCTGTTTGCTGATCTAGCAGCCAACATATGTCATATTTAAGAAGGAGCAAAGGCTGCCCTTCTTAACAGCTTGGAAGCAGAAGGCAAACAATGAATGTGGACAAAGCAAAGCGAATAGCACCCTGAATAGCAAAGCAAGGTGAATAGCAACCAATGCAGCCACTCCATGGCTCCACTTGGTAAGCAGGTTACGAGGAAATAAGTGGCCTCCACCCAGAAGGAGACTCCTCTATAGTCCATGTATATGATTTGGTGAATGTGCTTAACCTACTCCTTTTAAAGGGCAATTGATTTCAGAACATAGCTTGCTTCCTACCCATCCAGAAGGGAGTTACTGTATTGGCCCCTGTTCCAGCTCAATCAAGGATGTTTGTGTTCTCTGCAATGGGGCTGTTCTTGTGCTAGGTTATGTTGAGCAACTCAAGGCCTGAACTAATACAGATTTGAAAAATATAAACATTACACCTCTCCCTGGCATGGTTTCAAGTTATTAAATTGGAACACCAGAATGAGGAAGTGGGAACTACATTAAAAAGTTTTTTTAAAAAACAAACATGCTCTACAAAATCATAAACCTTCACTAGGTAGGACCCCTCCCCCCCCAAAAGGAACTGAAGCACACATTGGTATTGATTTATGTACTTGTAGTTCTAAATAAAAGCAGTGACAGTGACAGACTTTATTTTCCTGGGCTCCAAGATCACCACAGATGGTGACTGCAGCCATGAAATGAAAAGACGTTTACTTCTTGGGAGGAAAGCTATGGCGAACCTAGACAACTTAATAAAAAGCCGAGACATCACCCTGCCAACAAAGGTTCGCATAGTCAAAGCGATGGTTTTCCCAGTAGTAATGTATGGATGTGAGAGCTGGACCATAAGGAAGGCAGAGCGCCGAAGAATAGATGCTTTTGAATTATGGTGTTGGAGAAGACTCTTGCGAGTCCCCTGGACTGCAAGGAGATCCAATTGGTCAATCCTGCAGGAAGTTAAGCCTGATTGCTCCCTGGAAGGACAAATCCTGAAGCTGAAGCTCCAATACTTTGGCCACCTCATGAGAAGAGAGGACTCTTTAGAAAAGACCCTCATGCTGGGAAAGATGGAAGGCAAAAGGAGAAGGGGGCGGCAGAGGATGAGATGGTTAGATAGTGTCACCTTAGCAATGGACATGAAATTGGGCGAACTCAGGAAGCTAGTGGAGGACAGGGAGGCCTGGCGTGCTGTGGTCCATGGGGTTGCAAAGAGTCAGATACGACTTAGCAACTGAACAACAAGTTCTAAATAAGTAGAAAAAAGGTAGGTAGGCAGAAAGAAGCAGAGGAGAAAAAAGTCAGCCAGCATCTTTATTGGTAGTTGTACAATAGAGACATAAATGACTATTATGGTACCAATTGTGGAGAAGAACAAACCATCTCACATATGCTACAGTGCACACGGTGCCCCACTACATGCACAATGGAAGATCTTATGTTGGCAAGGGAGAACCCTGTTGAAGTGGCCCAGTATTGGGCAAATGATATCTAGTTTTAACCTGTATTTTATTCTAAAATATATATTTTGATGTATGTATAAAATTATATTAATGTAGGTGTTTCAGATACGAATAAAGAAAGATGGTACCAATTCCTATAAGGAATTGTTAGGAGGGAGAGAAGGTATTTGCTTTGTATGGGAGTGTTCAGATTTTGGCAATTTTTAAGTGAATGCTAGCAAAGGAGAGACCTAACCTGGAGTTAGGCAGGCACAGTTAGACCAGCAAAGTTTGTCCAGCACAAGGGACACCGTAAAGTATGTTAGGTCCACTCTTGGAGTCAGAGAGGCCAGCACACAGACGTGCACCATCCTCCCTGACTTTGAGAGTGGTCCAAACGAGCTTTACAGTGTCCCTTGTGCTGGCCACACTTTGCTGGCCTAACTGTGCAAGCCGAACTCCAGGTTAGGACTGCGCTCTAAATAATATCAGTAGTATTGCCAGAGAGGAGTGGTGCAGTAAGTATTGCAGGGGCCACAACATGCTATGTAAGTGGCTCCTCCCACTCACTGCCGAAGCCATTCTGGGCAGCAGTGGCAAAGTGCATGTGCTTGAGGGACTGTTTACACAGCGCATTGCTGCACTCTGCAGTATCCCCCTCTGGCTATGCTGCTGATAGCCCAATCCTATGCATGTCTTCTCAGAAGTACGTCCCATTGAATTCAACGAGGTTTACTCCCAGGAAAGTGTGCATAGGATTGCAGCCTGAATAGCATTTTCTTACAGTGGAGTGCATTTCAAAGGCAATAGGCATCCTTGTAATCATAAATACAGCTTGATTTCATTGCTTGTGGTCCACCCACTGAGGTTTCCTTATGGCAGATGACATAGGAGGGTCACTTTTCAGTAGCCCGAAATCACATCTAGTAGCTCTTCACTCTATCATTACACTACTCCAGCAGCTCAAACTTGTATCAAGCAGCAAAACTGATGTGGCTCCAACGTCCTAGATACATATGGTAAAAATCAGCCGGATTTTTGCAACCAGGGAAAATGGAGATAGTATTTCTTATTCAATCTTAAACGGAGAAGTGTAAACATAAAATGATACTATGGGGGCATGTCTGTTTTTTGCAACAAGACTTTTAGAGTGCAATCCTAACCTGGAGTTAGGCCAGCACAGTTAGGCCAGCAAAGTTTGGCCGGCACAAGGGCCACCCTAATGTGCTTTGGGACCATTCTCGGAGTCAGGGGGGATGGTGCACATCTGTGTGCCAGCCTCTCTGACTCCAGGAGTGGTCCAAACATACTTTACGGTGTCCCTTGTGCAGGCCAAACTTTGCTGGCCTATCTGTGCTGGCCTAACTCCAGGTTAGGATTGCACCCTTAAATCTACAGTAGGTAGAACAAAATTTGATGGGTCTGTTTATGGTACCCTTGGGCTTTTGTAGCCCAAATGACACCAAAGCAAGGAGCATTTTTGGCATTTCTTCCATTTGTTCTACCTTTGAACGCCTTATAGTTGAACTGCATTTGTACACTTGTTTGATGCATGCCTGGTTTATCTCTGTCATACTGGACAATGAATTTTTCACCATGGCATTGTAAATATGTATTCATTCTTATGTACAAACAAACAAAATCAAAACTTTTTTTTTTCTAATCCTGCCAGGCACATTGCAATATGCCTGGCCATTATGTGTAATGGGAGGCTTGTTTTCATACAGCATACACATGCCATCATTTATGGGCATTAGCTTAGAGGTACTGTACAGAAAAAGGCATTTTCTGTGGTTGTGCCTGACTTATAGAACGCCCACCTAGAGGATATTCATACAGCTCCCACTTTGTTAATCTTCAGGAATACTAAGAAGAACCTCTTTCTCCAGACATTTGGCTTGGTTTTGCTATTGCATGTCCTGCTGGTGGCCTCTTGTTATTTTTCCTGGCTGATTGTTTTTATTCAGAGAACATTTTGTGAATCGTTTATATTCCATGTTGTTTTGCTGTGTTTATATTGTAATTTGTGAGCTGCTTTGAATCCATCCTCATGGAAAGACAGGCATCATATAAATATTTATATAAATAAATGTGAATATATAAACCAGTGGATCCTGTAGTCCAGGCATGAGTAACCTTCATGGAAGACTTCGGGGATGAGGTGAGATTAGATCCCTCTGGAAAGCACACAAAACCCTTCCTGGAAATAGCCAGGCATGTTTCCAGGGAAAACATTTCACACACACTGGCCAACAAAGAATTGAAGAACACCATTGAGCCTCATGGGAATTCCCTCCTGTATATGCCGTTCTGTGATCTAGACCAGTGGTTCTCAAACTTTTTAGCACCAGGACCCACTTTTTAGAATGACACTCTGTCTGGGACCCACTGGAAGTGATATCATGGCTGGAAGTGCCATCATTGTGATGCCAGAGCCTGCTGCTTAGCTGAGAATGCAGCAATGTTGGGTTGTTTCTCAGCCATTTTCCAACAACAAAGTGAATCAGAAAGAAAAAGCCTGTTTTCAACCTTAAGAACATAAGAAGAGCCCTGCTGGATCAGGCCAAAGGCCCATCTAGTCCAGCTTCCTGTGTCTCACAGTGGCCCACCAGTTTCCCCAGGGAGGCATGAGACAACAAGATGCTTGCATCCTGTTGCCACTCCCTTGCACCCAGTACTCTGAAGTAGCCTACTACTAATGTAAGGAGGCTACAACCCATCATTGCTTATAGCCCACAATGGACTTTTCTTCCAGAACTCTGTCCAATCCCCTCTTAAAGGCATCAAGACCAGATGACATCACCACCTCCTGTGGCAAAGAGTTCCACAGATTAACTACCCGCTGGGTAAAAAAGTACTTCCTTTTATCTGTTTTAACCTTGACACAAGCAAAACAATCACACAGCCCTCCCCCTTTCCAGCCTCCCATCTTCCCATATTTTCAATATGGCTGCCCTAGGTGCTTCATGACCCATCTGAAATTGACTCATGACCCACTGGTGGGTCCCGACCCACAGTTTGGACAGTTTGAACATCTGATCTAAAGAGATGGAAAAGGATAATGATTAGCATTATCAAGAAATAAATCTGACCTCATTATCAATAGGGCATCTATTCCCAGAACCCCTGTGGATACTAAAACATGCGCATAATTAACTCTGCGGGTTGTGGACTCTCACGGTCCACAAATGCAATAGGGTCTCCAAATGCAACCAGGACATATTCCAGTTCTATCCGGAGCCTTTCTGAGGTCTGTAGAGGCTGCATGTAGCCACTATGAGCCTCCGAAACACCCCTGGAAGCATCAGAAGGAGACTTCTGCCAGTTTTCATGAAAACTGGAAGTGGTCTTATGACTCTTCAGAGGACTTTCTGAGACCTGTTGAGGCCATGCACATCCTCTACGGCTCTCGGGAAGCCTCCTGGAACAAGGTACCAGTTGTGCCCGGGCGGTCCTCAGTGAGACCTCAGCTGCAGGTTCGGAACCTGAGGATCCACTGATAAAAGAAGTGGGGCATGAACACAGAACAGTATATGATTAAGGGCGCAATCTAAAAGGCGACCTAGGCTGACACATGACCCCCACGATGGCCTAGGGGCAGCGGTGGCATCCGGGCGGAACGGGACGGTACGGTGTTCCGCTTGTTCCGTGGACGGGCCCGGGCCACGCTGCCTCTTCTGAGGACGGCCGAGCTGTTCCTGGGCCCGCCCGCCCTCCCGTGCATCCGAATCGCTCTGAAATGGAGCTATTCCAGGCGCAGGGAGGCACAGGGAGGCGTGGCTGGCCTCCGTCATAAGGGTGGAGGGCTGCCAATCATCCGGGCGTTCCAGTTCCTGGCGCGCCTGGATGACATCACTGCCTAGGGGAGCCACAAAGATGCTGGAAGGCACGTCTGCACCACTCTGGGAGGTGGATGGGCGGGCCAGGCAGTCATGCAAGCCTGCAAAGGCCAAATCCGGTTTCTGTGCCAACCTTGTAAATGGGGCTAATGCCAGCCGAGTACAACCAACATAGGAGATTGAGGAGGGCATGGGGTGGGTGGGGAAGAGTAGGAAGGAAGGAAGGAAGGAAGGGACACGATCATCGCCTTCACCTGTCGCTGTCTCTATAAGCTTAGACTGTGCTGCTCTGAAAGTCTTATTGGCTAAAGGGTGGAGCATAAATGCTTTCAATAAATACAGACCAGTAAGTCAATAGCCTTGAAATTCACATCAGGTTTATTCCATCATCTCATCATTGCCGTTGGGTTTATTCTTTCATTTGATCTTCACCGAAGTATCATTTTAGAGGATGGTTTTTCTGTGGTGCAATACAATGGGTGAAAGTTCCTTGAAGGAGTTGGTGCTAGCATGGATAGCTAGTTCGCAACTGAACTTTCTCACCGAGGCTTAGATTACCTGTATTGTTATACAGACAAGCTTCTTGACTAAGATCAACGTGAGCAGTTTAAACATTAGCCGCTCACTGCTCTGCAATATTTGCCAACTCCTTGCCTGTTTAAACACATGGCTGGAGTTTGAAGTATCACGTTCTCAATCCTGTATTTATTTATGTGGGTGATTTCCAAGAAGTCCCTTCCATCAGTGCTATGTGGCTTTGTCAGGTGTCATTCAGGCCCATCTTTTAGAAAACCAACAAACCCAAACTCTTCACTTTTATTCCCTTGCCAATTATTGTTCCATTTACTACCTTTCAATTTTGTTGGCAAGGATGGTTGATATACAATTTCGGCTATCCATCAGTTGTATTGTGGGACTATCCGTCTAAAGAATACCTTTAGTTGCTACAACTCAGCGTTAACTGGTTTTTCACAACCTGAGGCTATTTCAGGATTCTTCGAGCCTGTTTTTAAATGATTTTCAGTGACAAATATTAAAAAAAAATCTCTTTAACTTTGACATAAAAATACAGGGAAAACCGGATGAGTAGACATGTCTGGAAATGGTGCGTGTTTGTTTATTGCACATTTAATTATTTGAAGGGCAGAAAGTGGTGTTACGTGCTATTATTCCAAGTTCTTATTTTTATCAGGTTTAAATGCATTAAGAGTATACTAGGTAGGTGATATAGGTAATATAGTATCAGCATATGCACTCGCAGTATTATTTCTAATAAAGTAAGGTAAAGGTTTTCTCACGGCCAAATGGTCTAGTTGTGACCAACTGTAGGGGGCGGTGCTCATCTCTGTTTCAAAGCCTGTAGAGCCAGCATTTTTGTCCGAGGACAAGCTTCCGTGGTCATGTGGCCGGCATGACTCTACGCCGTAGCGCACGGAACGCCGTTACCTTCCCATCGAAGTGGTCCCTATTTATCTACTTGCATTTATGTGCTTTTGAACTGCTAGGTTGGCAGGAGCTGGGACAAGCAATGGGAGCTCACTCCGTCACGCAATCTTGAACTCCCAACCTTGCGGTCGGAAAGCCCAGCAGCAGCGGTTTAACCCGCTGCGCCACCACATCCCGCTGACTTCCTGTAGGAGCGCCCAATTTGATTTCCTTGCAATCCAGCCTTGCCATATCCCCTGCTTCTGGAATCACTCCATTGCAGAGCATAATGGAAGCCAGGGAGGGGCGGGAGGGCCCGGTTCTCTGCCGCTTTGTTCCACGGTGTGCCCAGCTCCTTCACCGGCACCCATGGCAGGTGCTACACCATGCCTTCCTGGGGCACGTGGTGGGCCGCTGTGAGATACAGGAAGCTAGACTAGATGGGCCTTTGGTCTGATCCAGCAGGGCTCTTCTTATGTTCTTATGATTTGTTTCCTCATCTCTGTGCCAGCTATTTTGCCAGTGCAGACAGAGCGCCTCCATTTCAGGCTGGGCAGCCTGACACGGAAGTCAGGATTCAGCAGCAAAAGTCACTGCTGGTCCCACCCTTTGCTCTGCCTCTTCCCCTGCCCAGGAATGCCATCCTGCCCTGCCCGGAAGGATTGCAATGCCTGCAAAGGTTGCACTTACCACTCGCCAGCTTGTGTTGCCACATTTGGGCAGTGCAGGGCTGGCACTGTCCAGGCGCCGACAGTGAAGATTTCCAGTACCTTCATGACAGTAGTGCGGGCGGCATTCTCGTACTGCCTGCACCGTGCCCAATAGGATCGCACCCATAAACCCCAAAATGCTATGTTTTGTGTTTTTGTTCTGATATTTTAACCCCCCCAAAAGTGGTGTTTTGTGGTTTTATGTGCTTTTAACAAAAACAAATGCCTCTACTGATGAGCAAATCAAACCCTTATTTGTGTTATTATATGCATTTATGCTTTTTGACTTGACTTTTTGACTTGACTCAAGTTGACTTGAACTGTTGAAGCCCTGTAGATGTTTGGAGAAGAGAAATCAGCTGTTCATTTGCAGTTAATACGTGTTCATAATTTCTGTTGAAAAGATTACATATGCTCAAATGTCCCTATTTCTGGCACTAGACCCTCCAGTAGTTCCTGGTAAATCATTGTTCCTATTGTGTGTCTATTTTTGCCTTTCAGAGACATTTTGGGGTGACATTTACATTTTTAAAAAATATACTACCAGCTGCTAGGTGGTGTAGGAGCTGAGGAAAGAGGATATCTAGGCTGAGTGAATCATCTTATAGTGAAAATGTGGTGGGGTGTGGGAACTAAGTCCAAGGGCATTTTTCCATATTTCCAACTATCTGAAAACTCACTGCACCTTTGAGGGGGTTCTTCCTCTCCATACCCTAAGAATTCATTGGGAATGGAAGGTCATCAAGTGGCTCCACTACATGTATACCAAGTTGAGTGGCATTTTTCCCAGTTGCTATTCCCTTTGTGGCCATTGCATCTGCAACAAATCACCCAGCAGAACTTTTCCGAGTTGTTCGTGAGCTGTTGCACTCGAATCCCTCTGCAAACGAGTCAGATACTAAGTCTTTCACCCACTCTAAATGGAGTGACACTTTCCCTGCAAGAACAGATGCGCAGTCTGGGAGTGCTCCTGGATTCTCAGAGCACAATCCTACCCAGCGCTGGAATGGCAAGGCTGGCCGGACAGCACCATATCCAATGCTGGGTTGGGGGAGGCTGGACCCCACTAAAGAGTGGGTGCAGATCCAAGGAGACCATGCAGCCCGAATCCAAATCTGATGGCCGCCCATGTCCTGCCCAAGTCCTGCCCCGCCTCTCTCCCTCCCTCCAATCCCCAGGGCGTGCTGTCAGCGTGACTCCCTTGCGCCGTCCGGCTTCAGCCAACACAAGGGAGGTGCTGCCAGCAGTGCTGGCCCTGTGGCCTTAGTGCCGACACGGGGCACCCGATCAGCACCCCCCCCACGTCAGCGCTAGGCGAACAGCGCCGGCTCAACCCTCTTGTGTTGGCGCTGAGCGGGAGATAGGATTGCGCTGCCCGTTGTCTCTGGAGAACCAGGTAACAGCTGTGGCAAGGAGTGCATTTGCCCAGCTTCAATTTGTGCGCCAACTCCGACCATACTTGTGCCGTTTTGACCTGGTCACGGTGGTCCAAGCGTTAGGGATTTTAAGGCTTGTCTACTGTAATGTGCTATATGCAGGGCTTCCCTTGAGAACAGTTCGGAAGCTACAGTTAGTACAAAATGCAGCAGCCCGGGTGGTAACAGGGGCTAGACGATTTGACTCAGCAGGAGCACTCCTTCAGCAGCTGCAGTGGCTGCCCATTCACTTCCGATCCCAACTTAAGATGATGGTACTGACCTTTAGGGACCTTCATGACTTAGGCCCAGCCTACCTAAAGGACCGCCTTCTCCCATACATACCTGTTAGCCCTGTTAGATCATAAGAACATAAGAACATAAGAATAGACCTGCTGGATCAGGCCAAAGGCCCATCTAGTCCAGCTTCCTGTGTCTCACAGCGGCCCACCAGGGGCCCCAGGGAGGCATGAGACAACAAGATGCTTGCATCCTGTTGCCATTCACTTGCACCCGGTACTCTGAAGTAGTCCACCACCTTTGTAAGGAGGTTGCACAATCCATCATTGCCTATAGCCCATGATGGATCTTTCCTCCAGAAATCCATCCAATCCCCTCTTAAAGGCATCAAGACCAGATGACATCACCACCTCCTGTGGCAAAGAGTTCCACAGATTAACTACCCGCTGGGTAAAAAAAGTACTTCCTTTTATCTGTTTTAACTCTCCCAACCCTCAGTTTTAGTGAATGCCCCCTGGTTCTGGTGTTTTGAGAGAGGGAAAAGAACATCCCTCTATCGACTTTATCCCTTCCATGCATAATTTTGTATGTCTCAATTATGTCCCCCCTCAGGCGCCTTTTTTCTAGGCTGAAGAGTCCCAAACGCTGCAGTCTTTCTTCATAAGTGAGGTGCCCCAGCCCCGTAATCATTTTTGTTGCTCTCTTCTGCACCTTTTCCAGATCCACTATGTCCTTCTTGAGGTGCGGTGACCAGAACTGTACACAATATTCCAGGTGCAGCCTTATCATCAACTTGTACAATGGCATGATAATATTGGCTGTTTTATTCTCAACCCCTTTTTTTTAATTACCCCAAGCATGGAATTGGCCTTCTTAATTGCTGCCACACACTGGGTCGATACCTTCATTGAATTCATCTAAAGGGTCTCTCCTTCAAGTGCCCCCTCTGTCCCAAGAGCTGCAATGGCAGCTCGGGGACGAGCCTGATGGGATGTTTAATAAATCCTGACTGGTAATGGGGGAAAGCAGAGTCTTTGGTGCAGCGTGTTCCCCTCAGAGAATTACCTCAGGATCTTTCTCTCTCACTCTCACTCAGTCTCAGGCTGTTTGCTAGGAAATAAATACGCAGGCACTGGTAAAGCTTTGTTTCAAACTTGTAACAGTTTACTTACAGTATATAACTTGAAACATATTTTACAGCTTCTGACAATCTGGTCAGAGGTATGCCTGTAACTTAGTATTAATCATGCCCTAGATAGCTGCATGATCTTGCATGCTAGTATGTGAGTCAAAATGGCCGCTCTGCCTCAGAGCTTCTTAGTTGGCACATCTCACTGCTACGAGGACAAGCTGGAAAAAGGGGTACAATGTATCCAGGAGACAGGGGGATAAGCTGTTGGTTAAGGCCACGCCTTCTGCTTAGAAATCACAGAGAGGAACATATAGAGGGGGAAAAACACACACAGGTTATTCATTTCCTTATCGTTTCTATATACTGCCCCCTCTGGACAGCAGACAGAGTTGCACATATCCCAACACCCCTTCTCAACTCCGGATGCATTAGTCCAACAGATTCATACCTTTTCGAAAATTTTGGAATCTGTCTCTCGTCAATGGTTTCGTTAGAATGTCAGCCAGCATCTCTTGCGTTGGACAGTAGTCCATTCTGACAATTCCATTCTTAATCATGTCACGCACAAAATGATTTCGTATATCTATATGCTTTGTGCGTGCATTATAGTTTTCAGAATATGCCAATTTCATGCAACTTTGGTTATCTTCAAATATTTGAATTGGCTGTTGTTCTTTTATTCCTAAATCATTTAACAATTGAGAAATCCACATTATTTCTCTACATGTTTCAGATGCTGAAATGTACTCTGCCTCGGTAGAGGAAAGAGCAACAGTAGATTGTTTCCTACTTGCCCAGCATATTGCCCCACCTCCATACAAGATCAAGAATCCACTGGTGGACTTACGATCTGTTCGATCTTCTCCCCAATCTGCATCGGTATATACTATTAGTCTAGGTTTTTCACTGGCTGGTAATTTTAACTTAAATTCTATAGTTCCCTTTAAGTATCTTACGACCCTTTTAACCCCAAGCCATCCCATTCTGTGGGAGCATTGGTTTTCCTACTTAATATACCTACAGCGGTGGCAATATCTGGTCTGGTTGTATTTGACAAATAAAGTAACTTTCCTACTGCTTCCCTGTATTTAGTGTTATCTGGTAACAGTATACTTTCCTCTTTTTGTTTAAGAAAATTGGTCTCCATCGGTGTTGCCTTTGGGTGTGCTTCTCTGAGTCCTAGTGATTCTATTAAGTCACAAATCTTTGTCTTCTGACTCAGTAGAAAACTTCCATCTTTTTCTCTGTCAATCTGCATACCCAGGTAATAACTCGCTTCTCCTAGTTCCTTTATCTCTACTTCTTTATTCAGATTCTTCACTAGTTCTTGATAATCTTTTTCTCTTCCATAAATACACAATAAATCATCCACGTATGTTAGAACAAATGTCCAATTTCCATCTTTGAACTTTGTATACACGCATTGATCTCCTGTTCCTTGTGTATAGTGTTGTTGTGTTAACAACTGGTGCAGTTTTTCGTTCCAAGATCTAGCTGCTTGTTTTAAACCATACAGTCCTTTTTGGAGTTTACACACCAGGTGAGCCTTTTTACTATTTGTAAACCCTGGTGGTTGCTTCATGTACAGCTCTTCTTTAATTTCTCCATGAAGAAAAGCAGTTTTCACATCTAGATGTTTTACATGTAATTTCTTTGAAGCTGCTATGCTCAGTAGTAGTCTAATAGTGGTGTGCTTTACTACTGGCGCGAAAACTTCATCGAAGTCTTCTCCATATTTCTGAGAAAAACCTTTCGCTACGAGTCTGGCTTTGTAGCGCTCTACTTCTCCTTTTGCACCTGTTTTGGCTTTAAATACCCACTTACAATCTATTGCCTTTTTCCCTGCAGGCAATTGTGTCAGTGTCCATGTTTTATTTTTGTGTAGTGCATCTATCTCTTCTTGTGCAGCTTTTCTCCATTTACTAGATTCACTTGCAGACATTGCTTCCACTTCCTCCCAAGACTCTGGTTCTCGTTCTGATGATGTCCTTGCAATGCATGACATTCCAAGTCGTGGAGGTGGTATGCCTTTGTTTTCTCTAAGTGAACGTCTGGGTTCTGCCATTACCTGGTCTGTTGTGGTGGTGACTTCCAGCTCTGGCATTTCCCCTTCTTCTTCCATTTCCGCTTCTGCTGCTGCACTGGTTTCAGACTCTGGTGATGAGGCTTCTGATGTGCTGCCAAGATAAACTGGTACATACAACAGTTCCACATCTGTCTGTGATAGACCATCTAACAGATTTTTATCTTTATCTGCTCTTTCATTCTCTGCAAAATGCAATCCATGCCTTATGGTTACTTTTCTTGTTTTCATATTCATTACTTTGTAACCTTTTGTACCTGGAGCATAACCCACAAAAATGCCTTCTTGAGCTCTGGCGTCCAGCTTGGACCTTCTTTCTTTTGGAATATAAGCATATACTTTGCATCCAAATACACGTAGATGTTCCATATTTGGTGCTCTACCATGCCAGAGTTCAAAAGGTGTCTTATGGTTTGGTGTACCTTTAGTGGTTAATCTGTTTTGCAAATAGTTGGCTGTTACTATTGCTAAGTCCCAAAAACTTGTGGGTAGCTTTGCGTCTGTTAGCATAGACCTAACCATGTCTAAAAGACTTCTATTCTTGCGTTCAGCTATACCATTTTGTTGTGGAGTATATGGTACAGTGACTCTGTGTACAATTCCTTTGCTTTCTAACAACTCCTTTGTGTGATAAGACGTGTATTCACCTCCATTGTCTGTTTGTAATGCCTCAGGATTTCTACCAAACTTTGTATTTATTGTAGCTATATACTTTTTGATCATCTCGTGCACTTCACTTTTCTCCTTTAAAAGATAAAGCACGGTATACTTTGAAAAGTCATCTATAAATGTCAACACATATTTATATCTTCCTAGATAGGGATTGGGCATGGGTCCCATCAGATCGGTGTGAACAATTTCTAATATTTTTCTGGTGCGTTGCTCAGTCCTCTTTGGGAAGGAAGGACTGACTGCTTTCGCTTTTATACAACATTCACATCTTTCTGCGTGATTGTCACAGGGTTTTACCTTTAATCCCTTTGCAAGGTTCTTGTGCTGCATTTCTAGAATAGCTTTAGTACTTCGGTGTCCCAATCTGCGATGCCAGAGGTCCAAACAGTCGTTTGTGCAGGTTTGGTTTGCATAGTTTAGCTGTTCTTCCTCCTGATGCAGATCTAAGAAAAACACTCCATCCTTTCTAAAGCCTTGAGCCATTAATACATTATCTTGTACTCTTGTTATGGTACATTTGTGTTTTATGAAATTAACTTCAAAACCACGTTCAGTTAACTTTGCTACACTTAACATATTCCCATTAATGTCTGGAGAATATAATACGTCATTTACAGTAACTTTGTTTATTTCATCATCTGCCACACAGTTTAGTTTTACTATGCCTTTCCCATAAATTTGAGTTTCTTTCCCATTGGCTACAGTTATTTGCCCTCCTATGTTTTCATTCAGTTCTTGAAAATAACTTTTGTTTGAACATGTGTGGGTTGAACAGCCTGAGTCAATTATCCAAGTCTGACTCCCTAGCTTCGGTTCATTGATGCAACAATTAAGGTCCTTTTTCTGTTTCTGCTTTCCTTTGCTACTTTGAAAATGACCATTCCTGTTTCTCTGACTTTCTCCTTGACTCCTTTTTCTTTCTGAGCTTGAATGTGTCTTATTGTCTGACCAATTGGTATAACAGTCACTTGCAAAATGACCAATCTTTTTACATTTAAAACAGGTAATTCTTTTGTTTGTTTTTCCCTGTACCTTGTAATTTGAGCTAGACTCAGAAAAATCTTCATTTCTGTGAGGAAAACATTCTGATCTTAGTTCCTTTAAAACACTTTTATAAGTTTTATTTTCTTTAGAGTCCATTGCTGTTTTAAAACTTGAAAATGTTTTGTCAGACAAACACCCTACTAAATATCCCATTCGTTGGTGCTCAGTAAATTTCATATCAGTGAGTGCAAGGTCATTAAAAATCTGAGTTAATTTGCTACAATATTGGTCACAATCTTCTTTTCTTTCCAATCTGAGTTGACACAAATCATTAATTAGACTGAATTGGGCTTTTAGTCCTGTTCTGGCATAATTCTCTGTCAGAATCTCTATCATCTCTTTTGCGGTACAGCAGTCTCTCACATAGGGCAACTGAATATCTGTTAATGATCTCAGAATAAGACATCTAGCTTTTCCATCTGCACAATCCCATTTCCTTATTTCATCTTCCCCTGTTGTTGGGCGGGATTCATTTAAAGCAGGCAAAGCATCATACATTTGTATCTCTGTCTTCATTCTGTAAAGCCAGTCATTAAACGTTTTGGGGTCTAGCTTTATCATTGGTTGAAAGATTAAAGCTCTCATATCTGACCCTTCTGCCATCTTTCACTAGCAAGTAAAGTCAGCCTTTAAAATTTTGAGTGAGGAAAAAATATTTTTTTTTTATTTCAGGTTAATTAAAACTTCTTTTCTTAGTGTGAAGTCTGGCCAACTGGTCTGGTCTGGGCCCATAACCTGATGGGATGTTTAATAAATCCTGACTGGTAATGGGGGAAAGCAGAGTCTTTGGTGCAGCGTGTTCCCCTCAGAGAATTACCTCAGGATCTTTCTCTCTCACTCTCACTCAGTCTCAGGCTGTTTGCTAGGAAATAAATACGCAGGCACTGGTAAAGCTTTGTTTCAAACTTGTAACAGTTTACTTACAGTATATAACTTGAAACATATTTTACAGCTTCTGACAATCTGGTCAGAGGTATGCCTGTAACTTAGTATTAATCATGCCCTAGATAGCTGCATGATCTTGCATGCTAGTATGTGAGTCAAAATGGCCGCTCTGCCTCAGAGCTTCTTAGTTGGCACATCTCACTGCTACGAGGACAAGCTGGAAAAAGGGGTACAATGTATCCAGGAGACAGGGGGATAAGCTGTTGGTTAAGGCCACGCCTTCTGCTTAGAAATCACAGAGAGGAACATATAGAGGGGAAAAAACACACACAGGTTATTCATTTCCTTATCGTTTCTATATACTGCCCCCTCTGGACAGCAGACAGAGTTGCACATATCCCAACAGAGCCTTCTCTGTAGCAGCTCTACAGATATGGAATTCCCTACTAGAAGAATGAAACATTCCCTCATGGCCTTTTGGAGAGGGCTCAAATCATACTTATTTAGTCTGGACTTTGGATGACTGTGTGGCTGTCTGCCCTCTGTCCTGCTGGTATATTGTCATAGTCTGTTTCACTCCCCTGGTCAATTGTTGTTGCTGCTGTTGTTTCCCACCCTCCGAACGTCCTGATATGGAGAATTGGGTCTAGCTTTCCTTCCTGTTCACTCTCGGTGTTCCTGTTAATGTTTAATTGTTGTTGCTGTTTTAATGTGTTTTACTTACGTTTTACTTATTATGGTTACATTGTAATTTGTTTGTTCTCTGTAAGCCGCTTTGGGCATTTGCTTCGGCATAGGAAAGGCGGAGTATAAATTCTTCAAATAAATAAATAAATATTCCACATGGTTGCAATGTGTCTGTAAATATTGCAGCCACATAGGTGGTCCAATTAGATGGGACTTCCCTATACAAGAACTTACTTTCCGCAGGGTGGAAAGTTGCCAACTGCATTACAAAATTCCACATAATTGATCCAATCTATGTAGTTGCAAGACTCTCTCTCTCTCTCTCTCTCTCTCTCTCTCTCTCTCTCTCTCTCTCTCTCTCTGTGTGTGTGTGTGTGTGTGTGTGTGTGTGTGTGTGTGTGTGTGTGTGTAAGCAAGCCAAGTGGCACACGACCTTTTGCAGTGATTGCAATTATTGGCATCGGTAATTACTTATAAGTGTGTGTCGGTCTGATTAACATGGTAAAGTGGCTTCATTTCACAATGTTGTTATATAGGTTGAATTCAATTTTGCCCGAATAAATCAGTCTTCTTTTCCATCATATCTTTTGGTGCTACTTGTCATTCTGGAAAATACCTTTTGCAAATGTGAACATTCATTGTATACTAAAAGATAAAATTATAATATCAAATAAGATGTTTCATAATCATCCACAAATTACTATGTGCTTTTGGATGTTGCAGATGTACTGTACATTTGAAAAAGGAATGCGGGCACAGACGCATATGCTTACACCTTTA
>JAJKFI010000002.1:47632846-47674599 GCA_029204185.1 Lerista edwardsae | reverse complement strand
ACTTCTTTGTTTTACATCCCCGAGCGCGAAAAACCGTCACATTTCGGATTTTCTTTACTCATCTGACTAATACAAAATCTCTTACCTCTCTATCCTACCACTAATACATTTTTTAAACACCCTACTACTATATTGTTGTTCAAGTCCAAGATATCATTCACGTGATTGATGGAGTGGTTCCTTGGTTCCAGGGCCAAAATTTGGACCATCTCATTTTAGGGATGAGAATGTAGGAGTGCGCTCTGAATCTCATTTTATTCCCCGATTGCAATCAACATTTTAATTTAACGTTGGCTGGGCCTTCTTTGTCTTTAAAGGGATGTGTCAGTTTTTGGCATCTGTGAGGGTTCCTGGAATGCAACCCTCGTGGATTAAAAAAGGCTCCACCTTTTTAATTTATTATTTCAAACACATTTCAAACAAATAATATACATAATGCATACATAACATAAAGACATACTCAGCACTAATATTTTTTTAAAAAACACTAAAAATTCTTACACATGAAAATTGCCTCTAAATTAACAGAAGCGTAGAGCAGGATATAATCATATCATCAAATCTCCTAAGTGTCTAATCCTCTCTTCATAATACTTAATACCCATCTCTGTCAGTCTTTCTTTTATCGTTCTTTTTAATCCATTTATCTATCCTTTCTCTAATCTCTTCGTAATAATTTGTTATAATTGTCTTCTTCAAATCCACAAATCATTATGTTGTTTTTTTCTCTCTCTTACAGAAAGTTTATGAGTGGTTTCCAATTATTTTTATTACATTCTGATATTGATTCTTCTGTTATTGAAATCTTAATGGCTGCGTCATAGCCCACTTTATTTTTACCTTTGTAGGTCCAAAACTTTGTAGGTCCAAATCCTATCCAACCTTTCAGCATTGATGTAGCTGCAATGCAGCCACAAGCTGGTAAACATTCCCTTACCTTGGAGGGCCTCTGTGACTTCACCACCACCACCACCACCACAAACTTTAGTGCATGCCTGATGGCAGAGATGGATCTAAGGGGGGGGGCAAATCTGTAAGTTTTGCAAGAAGCCTTACCTTGCAGTGGAAAACACTCCTCTCCTGCACTGTTCTAGCCAATCCACACAGGGAACAGCAACATCTTGGCGTTGCTTACTGGCTACAGCAGCAAGGGAGGGGAAGGATTTACATGACAGGGTAAGGCTTCTTGCAAAACTTACAGATTTGCCCCCCCCCTTAGATCTACCTCTGCCTGATGGACACGGCTGTATCAGAGCCAGAAAGTTGGATGGGATTGGGTTCTTTGTAACCTTGCTGATTTTGAGTGGGAAACGCATAGTGAATAAAAAGCTTAAACAATGAATCCAGATGTTTCCACTTCAAATCTTACCTTTAACATCAGACTGTCTCACAGCCCAGTCCTGTCCCTGAATTCTGACAATGCAACGAGTGTTCTGCTGTCGCAAATGCAGCAGCATCTCCGTAAACTGTGAAACGCAGCCAGGAGGGGCAGGGGCAGCTCATAGGTCATGGACGGGGAGGCGATAAAGGGTGGTAATGGGGCAGGGAGGGCACAGGCAGTTCGCAGAAGGGTGGATCAAAGGGGACCTTCGATCTGCAGTAAAGGAAGGAAATGGCTGCTTTTTAAAGAAATTTAATGTTTTGAAGGTTTTTATTGCTGCTGCTTATTTTTATTTGTATTTTAATTGTGTTTTATGTGTTTCAAGGCACAATCGTAACCTGGATTAGGATTAGTCCAGCACAAATTAGTCCAGCATAAGGGCCACTGTAAAGTATGTTTGGACCACTTTCGGAGTCAGGGAAGATGGCACGCGTCAGTGTGCTGGCCTTTCTGACTCCAAGAGTGGCACAAACACACTTTACAGTGTCCCTTGTGCCAGCTAAACTTTGCTGGCCTCACTACGCCAGCCTAACTCCAGGTTAGGATTGTGTCCTTAATCTTTTGTGTATTTTAAACAATGGTTCACTGCCTTGGGTGCCCTTTGGGTAGAAAAGTGGGTTACAAATTAGAATGAATGAATGAATGAATGAATGAATGAATGAATGAATGAATCCCAGTGGATCCTATCCCTGATTCTATAGGGTGGATTTTATCCCTGAACCTACAGACCAACCCACCTGTAGACAAACCCACCAACATAGCTGGTGTACGTCCAAGGAGACCCATTGGCCACCAGAAGGCCTACCAAAAGGTAAGTAAAATTTTTAAAACATATTATTGGCCTTCTAGTCACCCTACCCCCACCTCTGCATAGCATGCAGTACATGCTGCCTTGTTGGGGTCGGATTGAGCTGTCAATCTCATTGTATCATCTTTAATATAGGAATAATGCAGAACTACTATTCAAAACTGTACCAAGGTATTCTGAAGGGCTTTGACCATCGAATCTTGGCATGCACCGTGACCACTAAGATCTTTCTCCTCCCACCCTGGTTCAGCCCAGTCCCTGCTTCCCCAAAGCATCCCGGCTGCCACCTTACCTGCTTGGGTTTGGACGAGGTGAGCCTCTCACATGTGCACGGGACCTCCAGCCGTTTGCTCTAGTGGTTGTGCAGGGCATGAAAGTGGCGCAGCATTTATGATACTGAACCAGGACTTATGGCACCAGATAGAGGGAGCCACTGTCATAGCAGGGGTCTCCATGCTGTCATGGGGGCTGCACCCTCCATGGTTGTGTGCAGAGGGTATTCTAAGGGCCAGGGAAGCTGCGTGAAGCCTCTTCAGCCCTCAGAATGCCTCCAGAAGGGAAAAAATGGTTTTCCCAAAGATCTGGAAGTGATGTTTTTAGGTCGTCTGAAAGCCGTAGATGACTTTCTGAGGGTCAGGGAAGCCACCCTGGCCCTCAAAGCATGCTTTGGGTGTTTCGTTTCCTGTGATCTGCTGTTTTTGAGACTTTACTGCAGGACATATAAGTAAGCTGGTCGAGGTGTGGGGGCATGGCAGTCCATTAAAGTGTATGCTATATTTCTGTGGTGTGTTTTGGTGCTTGGAGTAATCCTGGAACTTTGACCCCATTCATTCATTCATTCATTCATTCATTCATTCATTCATTCATTCATATAAGTTCTGTCTCTAATGAATTTATGTAAAGTTTTTATTTATTTATCCGGCCCTCAACACAGTTTCAGGTATTTTATGCAACCCTCCAGCTAATAAGGGATGTGGTGGCGCAGCGGGTTAAACCGCTGCTGCTGGGCTTTCTGACCGGAAGGTTGGGAGTTCAAGACTGCGGAAGGTTGGGAGTTCAAGAGTGAGCTCCCGTTGCTTGTCCCAGCTCCTGCCAACCTAGCAGTTTGAAAGTACCTAAAAATGCAAGTAGATAAACAGGGACCACTTCGGTGGGAAGGTAACGGCGTTCCGTGCGCTACGGCGTATAGTCATGCAGGCCACATGACCACGGAAGCTTGTCCTCGGACAAAACGCCGGCTCTACAGGCTTTGAAACGGAAATGAGCCCTGCCCCCTACAGTCAGTCATGACTAGACCATTCAGTCGTGGGGAAACCTTTACCTTACCAGCTAAAAAAATTGGACACCCCTGCCCTATAGGATTGGGCCATTTGTTGCCTGAGGGGGGACATGATTGAGACATACAAAATAATGCACGGAAGGGATAGAGTCGATAGAGGGATGTTCTTTTCCCTCTCTCAAAACACCAGAACCGGGGGCATCCGCTAAAACTGAGGGTTGGGAGAGTTAAAACAGATAAAAGGAAGTACTTTTTTACCCAGCGGGTAGTTAATCTGTGGAACTCTTTGCCACAGGAGATGGTGATGGCATCTGGTCTTGATGCCTTTAAGAGGGGATTGGACGGATTTCTGGAGGAAAGGTCCATCGTGGGCTACAGGCAATGATGGATTGTGCAACCTCCTTACAAAGGTGGAGGGCTACTGATACCAGGTGCAAGGGAGTGGCAACAGGATGCATCTTGTTGTCTCATGCCTCCCTGGGGCACCTGGTGGGCCGCTGTGAGATACAGGAAGCTGGACTAGATGGGCCTTTGGCCTGATCCAGCAGGGCTCTTCTTATGTTCTTATATAGGTATATCTGATTTTACAAACCATAGCACATTGTATTGCTATGGGCGGTGACAGGGGCATGACGGCCGTAGTGCCGTATCCTAAACCCCATCCTCAGCCAGGGCTGCCCCAGTTCAGGCCGCTGCTGTGCACATTCACCTGTGCCTGCAAAATAGCATGTGCAGATGTGAGCAGCCCCATAAGGCTGGCTGGGGCTTACCCGGGTGCAAGGGGAAACTTGCCCTGCGCTGAGCTGCTGCTGCTGCCTCCTGCTGGGCTTAGGATAGGGCCCTGCTATGTCAGCCTTACTGTGTCGGCCTTACTTAGGATTGCATTGTGAAACTAATGTGGCAGTTCTGTTGCTTGAGAGCAATATCATATTTTCATGGGATAATGCTGATCCAAAATGTCTGTTTTTTCTACATTTTTGCCTATTTTCTCCTTTGAGGAAAGGTGAAATTTTTTTAATCCATTTTGGAAGATGAAAAACACTTTTTGGGGGAAAGAGTTTTGAGGTGCCTCCGTCTGCTATGTTCTGTTTGTATGTGGAGTCATGGCGGTGGGAGTGAAGCAGAGGAACATGATGATGAATTACCTAGGCAACGTGCTTCTGGTTCTGCCTTTTAGATGTCTTTTCTTTCCTCATTTGAGGAGGAAAAGTTATTTGAGTCTCCTTAGAACAACACAACTTGGGGAAAAATCAAAATGGCTATTGCAATTTTGACAGAGCCTTCAAGGGTTCCAATTTTATCCCTAAAAAAAATCTGCCCAAAGGAAATTTCCGATCTCAAGAAAATAGCACAGAAATCCCCCTCCCCCCGAGACAGAAACACCCCAGTGTACTCAGGGCAGCAGTAGCAAGGCTACTGTAGCAAAGAATAGAGGGTTTCTTTTCCCTCTCTCACAACACCAGAACCAGGGGACACCCACTAAAAGTGAGTGTTGAGAGTGTAAGAACAGATAAAAGGAAATACTTTTGTACCCAGCGGGTAATTAATCTGTGGAACTCCTTGCCACAGAAGGTGGTGATGGCATCTGGCCTAGGTGCCTTTAAAAGGGGATTGAACATTTCTGGAGGAAAAGTCCATCGTGGGCCATGATAGGTGGTGCAACCGGCTTACATTAGAAGTAGACTACTTCAGAATGCCAGGTGCAAGGGAGTGGTAACAGGATGCAGGCATCTTGTTGTCTACTGGGCTTCATGAAGCACTTGGTGGGCCATTGTAAGATATAGGAAGCTGGACTAGATGGGCCTTTGGCCTGATCCAGCAGGGCTCTTCTTATGTTCTTAAGGCACTTGCCACCACTGCAGGCAAGAAAGATGGTACATGATGAGGAAAGGGGAAATGTGGAAAAATATTGCGGAGACAAATGCACTTTAGTGCCATCCCAGGCGCCAAAAGGATGGGTTGGACCTATCAATGAGAATTTGTAGAAGCTCTGTGTGGGAAGTTGGAGTCGGAAGATGTAAAATCAATGAGCTAAATCACTGAGCTGCATCACAGCTGGATCACATTATTGAGCTAATTGCAAGGAAAATCACTAGCAGTATTGTCTTTGTAAATTTCATTCAAAGAGCTGTGCTAATTCTGCTTTCATGCCTGGATTATGTTCTAGCAGTGTGCCAGGTTACTGGAGTATGAGCTGGGCTCAGGGATTAACAACCTGGAACAGAAGTGTCCCTATTCCAACAAGTCCTTGCAGAGAGCAGTGCCCTGGTAAGCTATGCAGTGATGGCAGCAACAGAACAACCAAATGGGTTGGCATCCATGTTTTGGGGCCCCAAGTCAAGAACCATGAGAGCACCACAGTACTCCTGTCAGGAACATGGCGGAACATGATACCTACATGGCCTTCAGATGCTGGATCAAGAGTGGACCATTCCTGAAACCTCTCACCAGCACAATTGTCTGGATCCCATACATGTAGGACCCCACTACCTTTTTCATATACATGACATTTCTCCACTTCCTTATGAACAAACTGCCCAGTCCTGTGTGGAGCAAACAGAGAGAGAGAGAGAGAGAGAGAGAGAGAGAGAGAGAGAGAGAGAGAGAGAGAGAGAGAGAGAGCCTGTGGGCGCAATCCTAACCTGGAGTTAGACCAGCACAGTTAGGCCAGCACAGTTTGGCCAGGATAAGGGCCAACGAAAAGTATGTTTGGACCACTCTCAGAGTCAGGGAGGATGACACACGTCTGTGTATTGTCCTGTCTGACTCCAAGAGTGGTCCAAACATACTTTACAGTGTCCCCTGTGCTGGCCAAACTTTGCTGGTTTAACTTGTGCCGGCCTAACTCCAGGTTAGGATTGCACTATGAGTAGTACTGTATTAGGCTATTGGGAACCACAGCATCAGGTAGCTTCATTGGCCCATAAAGGAGCTATTGTCATTCTTCCAAGGTCTCAGAAAGGGCACAGTAAACTTCAGGAAGGTGGTGGTGTGGGCTAAAGTCTGGGGACACTCACCAGGCAAACAAACAAAAACTGCCAATGGGTTTTCCATGGATTTTCGCATATGATGAAAGGAAGGGTCAGAGAATGGCTTGCTCATCGGAGCAACTAGAGATGGCTCTTAGAGAGGCCCATGTCCTATTTTGAGGTTCTGGAGTAATGGAACCCTGGGAATTCTTTTGCTGCTCTTTTCAATATCTCGAAGAGACGCATCCAGTCCAGCACACTGCACACCTTCAGTAATCCTTTGTTTAATTGCTCAGAACCCAATACATAAAACTGTTCTTTTTATGTGAAAAAGCACATTCACTGTGCTTTGCCATCAATTAATGTTAACCAGGCGCCCTAATTAATTTTCCACTCTGAGAGTGTCACCACAAATCAGTAAGTTTCAACAAATTATTTTTTTTTTATAAATCTCTTTCTGTCTAATTAGAGAGAGGATGCTAAATACCCAAATTGTGGATACTTCCATATGGAATCTGCACTGCATGTTCTCCAGTTAATCCAACTCATACTTTATCACTGTTTTTTTATGGCCGAATCCTTTTTGGCTTGTTTCTCAGTCCGCATCCTACAAGATCATTACTCATACTTAAAATGAGTAAGGCCATCTATTACTCACTGTTAAAAATATGGAAACATTGCCTATACCGGAAAGATTATAGAAAAAGAATGCATCTCAGGAAAGCTTCCTTTTGAAAACAAGGATTGGTTTTGCGAGCTACAATTTTTGCTTATTGATTTTGTATCGTATTTTATGTAATGATAATAGCTTTCAGTAGACATACTGCATTTTGGGTTGTACAATTTGGATTTCAGGAAACGTTGCTGCCCTGAGAGTATTTGCTTGCTTGCTTTCATTCAAAGAAATCTTTCCAGTCACTTGGCAGGTTTATAGAAAGGAAATCTGAGATCTTATCTCTCTGTCATTGAAGCCGTTTGCTTCCGATTTGCAGCTGGCATTTATGAAAACATTTAAGATTGGACCACATTTAAGACCACAACAGAAGGTAGTTTTACTTTACATTGATAATACGACTGGCCATTTTTTGGGACAGCCATTTTTCCTTGCATGTTTCTTTCCTAGCTTTCCTCATTCGTTGTCTACACTGAAAAAGAATGGTAGAGAAATGTGACAAGCAGAAGAGGAGTGAAATAGGACTGTGACTTTTGGAGGAGCAATTGTTGCTATTGGCAATTCTTCCCCTTATCTCTAAATGAAAAGAGACAGGGCGACAATGATCTAAAATTAGATTCTCTAGGGCGGAAAAAGAACAAACAATGGAAACAGAATTACAAACAATACCACTGAACCCAATATGGTTTAGGATGAAAATGGGTTTGCACTGATATTGTTACAATAGGCTTAATAATTGTTCTGTTTTTAAATTTCTGGAGTACATGGAGCATCACAGCCTTTAAAAAGAAACAAAAAACCAACAAGTTTTGCCCTAAGGAGCTTATGGTGCTTATATTAGAATAGATGAGAAAGAAGGTTAACAAAGCATAGATACCAGCAAATGTTGTTACAGCTCTTCTAGCTTGTGATGTTGGCCTGTAAATGCTGATGGTGCTGAATCCATGTGCTGTCTTGCATTGCTCCCTTATGGCCCAGTCCAACACACCTACCCCCTGTCTGTGAGTGCAATCCTAACCTGGAGTTAGGCTGGTACAGGCCGCAAAGTTTGGCTGGCACAAGGGATACTGTAAAGCATGTTTGGATCACTCTCAGGGCGCAATTCTAACCAACTTTCCAGCACCTGAGTAAGGGCACTGTAGCTCCGAGGAAAGGGAACAAACATTTCTGTATGTTGAAGAGGCCTCCGTGACTGTCCCCCAACTGCAGGATGCAGCACAAGCCCCATTGGCATGGTTTTGTCAATACTGGAAAGTTGGTTAGGCGCACGTCTGTGTGCTGGCCTCTCTGACTCCGTGAGTGGTCCAAACATACTTTATGGTGGTCCTTGTGCCGGCCAAACTTTGCTGGCCTAACTGTGCCGGCTTAGCTCCAGGAGAAGATTGAGCCCTAAATGTATCCATGTCTTCTTGGGCATAAACTCTCCCTTCAAGTTAGGTGACACCTGATGTCATTATGCAAATGCAACATGCAAAGTAACAGATGCTAGTTCTGTAAGTCAGAGCTAATGTTTTATAGTTGTTATATTCAAATTACTATTAATGGTACTCTGGAATTTCCCCAATTGACACTTAATGGTACTCAGACTGATGCTAATGGTACTTGAAGACATTCCCTCAGATCAAGTAATTAGCCAAGAAAAGACTCCGTATGCCAAGACTTTGCCTTCTGTGCATAAGCGTGGAATGTATTATGACGCTCAGGATATTTTTTCCCCACATGCTTTTATTCAGTCTAAAAAGCCGTTGCTTTAATTTATCAGAAAAGTTATGATAAATGCAAGTTCAATGAAAAGGAAAAAAAACCTTAGGAGAAGTAAAGAGATCTCATATGGGATTTCTAACCCACCAAGGTGATGGATACTGCTGAATTTTAATGCAACTGTCAAGGTGGAGATCTCAGAATAAAATTAGCAAACACCACATAGCAGCACATAGCCTTCTGTGGATATGGATAACAACATAGCCTTCTGTGGATATGGAGGAGAATGAAATACCCACTTCACCATTGGAGTGAATATTGGAGTGAATCACTATTCATCTAATTAATCTAATATTGGATTAATCAGTATTGCATATTGGAGTGAATCACAATCACCAATTGTGATTCAATGGGCTGATGTGTGCCGTTCGTCATTGTAGAAAGTTCGCCAAAACAATTCTCCCTAACCATAGAACAGTGATCTCTCAGCCCTTCCAGATGAAGATTACGGCATTCTTTGGAGGAGTTAACACTGAGGCTGCTTCATAGCTTATTATCCTCGCACCCCCCAATAAAGACACGGACGCAGTCGTATGGTAGATCGGGCCACTTTATTAACTATTTAACATGAAAAGAAGGCAACAGGGTTGACTAACAGACGTGCGGGTCCCATGGGGGAAACGGAGCTGCCCGTCTTCTTCCCCCTTTCCTCAGGGCGAACCACTCGACTCCAAGCTCTTCAGGTAGCGGACCTGAATCACCCTTCATCGCCAACCCAAAGGGTTGGAATGGCTGGGTTGCCAGTCCCCGGGCGTACCCGGGTATCTGAAACGCCCCGAGCCCAGGTTAGCCTGCCCCCCACCCAGCCGGATGTGCCGGCATGGCAGGCTAGCACCCCCGAGCCCTGCCACTCCATGGTGGACACCGATAACTAAAGCCCCATACCCGCACGCTCTCTGCCTAAAGTGACCACTATGCTATTAACAACCCACCTCCACCTAACTCCAGTCTGGGGTAGGCGAAAAAACCACCTCCCAAAGCCAATCAAGGAAGTGGCAAAAAATTCCTACCCGGCCCCGCGGCGACCAGAAAATCTCAGACTGGACGGGAGGGCGGGTGGGGGACCGCCATGAGCCCCAAACTGGTGGGGCAAGAGCCCACGGGGCCAGAGGGCCATTGGCCAGCTTCCGCCAGCCAATGGCTGGCCAGCCCTTGCCCCGTGCCTTATGGGGGGGGCGGGACAAAACTGGGTAGCTTGCGATGGGCACGCTACCCCCATTAGGTCTAGCCATGTAATTGTAAGCTGCCTTGGGCATCTGCCCTGGCAGACGAAAGGCGTGGTAAAAATCATTTAAATAAATATCCGACAATAACCATGTCATCGTAATTGGGGTGTGTGTGTGACAAGGGATGAAGAAGTGTTATTCTGGGATAGACTCTTAGATCACTAGATTTCTCTAATGACTGTAACTCAAGGTGGTTTACATGGGCAGACTTTTATTCACAAACCCGAAGGTTTTTATCATTTACAGAAATGTTCTATCTTTCAAGAACATTCATACAGATCTTTCTTTCTGGATTTAGCCTTCTTTCTTAGCCACCCGTCTGTCTTCTGCTGGCTGATAAGAGGCTTCCCTGCTCCCACCAGAGACGCAGCTGACTTCAGCACACTCCTCCTCCCACGAGGCAGCTGGAACTCAGCTTTTAATCAGCCGCAGTTTGCAAGGTCTGCCGCTCACAGAGAGTTCCGGTAGTCTCGAGCTCACGACCTTCAGATCTTCAGCTGTTATCTTCGGGCAAACGGAGGCATTAACCCTCTTGGCTAAATCTTCTGCCCATATAAACCTAGAACACTGTTTTTCAAACTGTGGGTAGGAAAGCCAATTTCAGGTGGGTCACGTAGCACCTAACGTAACCATCATTGAAAACATGACAAAATGGGACACTGAAAAGGGAGAGGGCTGTGTGGTTGTTAGCACAATCCTATGCATGTCTACTCACAAGTAAGGCCTATTGTGTTTAATTAGGTTGATTCACAGGAAAGTGTGTCTAGGATTTCAGCCTGTGCCAATGTTGTAAATAGGCTAGAGAGCTTGAGCTAGAGAGCTTGAGGGCATAGTCTACAAATGACAATGAGAAAAACAAGAGAGGAAAAAAAGCACTTTCAATATAGAAAGGCATTCAAAACTGCAAAATTGCAAAGGATGGGCTTGGGGTGCATCTTGTGAAGCCAATCTAATATCTGCGCAAAATTCAGGCAAATTCACCAAAAACTACTCTTGCAAAAATGCCCACAGTGCTTGCCCTGTCTTCTTCACTAGGTGCCTGGGGCTAGAGATGAAGCATTAACTTTTTTCAGAACATCACTGCTGCCATTTGTGTTGTAGCATACAAGGCAGATTCCTCTGATTGGGCCATCAGTAAGGTGACCAACCGTCCTCCTTTAGGGAGGACAGTCCTCCTTTTGTAAGTTCTGTCCTCCCTTGAAAAGTGTCCTCCTACATGTCCTCCTTTTCGATATTTGAAGACTAATCTGTAAATCTCCGTATTCAATCGATGCCGATCCGATCCGTTGCATGTGATGTGACGTATTTGTATTTGACATGACGAGTCGTCAAGGCTCGGTGTAAAGAGCAAACAAGAAAAAGCTAGGCCCTGGCTTGACTTTATTTTGAAAGAATTGTAACACAAGCAGGATTGAGAGAGCTTATTTCATTGGTTGTTTGCAAAAGGTGTGAAGTTATAGCTGGGGTCAGGAATGCAAGCTATTCAGAAAGGTTACATGTAGCTAGTACTGAAAACAGGAGATGGCCCCTTTACCCTGATAGGCTAATTGATTGAGCCTGAGGGGTGTGGCCGCACAACTACCATCAAGACCTTCCAAACTACAAGACTCCTCCAGATCATCCTCCAAGAAGATCATCAGACCTGATAAAGCCCCGCCTCTCCTTCAAGCCCCGCCTATTTACGATATTTTTTTCTTCAATTTATTTGTGTCCTCCTTTTCATTGTAAAAAAGTTGGTCACCTTACCATCAGGCTAAGGCAGAGGTGGCCTTTCCAGTCTACTTCTGAGATGAAAGAGGTGAGTTTATACACAAATACCCTTTGGGGAGAAAAGCAGGATATAAATTGAGTGAGTAAGTAAAAGGAAAGCATGCATTGAAGCTTCTGACATGTTGGTGCATACAGCGAGGACGTCAGGCAAACATTCAAGAATGTTAGAGCAGTGTAGAGCAGTTAAAATGTTTTAGACTGGGACTCACTTTTTAGAATGGCACTCATGTCGAGACCCACTGGAAGTGATGCCATTAACCTGGAAGTGATGTTGTGGCAGGAAGTGACATCATCAAGGAGGAAGTGCTGTCATTGTAACATAATAAAATGACACTCCTGAAATGTAAATTGACATTCTTGGACTGCAGTAATTGTACAACCATGAAACATCCCTAACGGAAAGCAAGATGAGGACAAAATATGATGTAAAAAAGCACTGAACTAAAAACATAATTAAAAAACAACAACCTTGCTTGAAAATTCAAACTGTGAACACTCACAAAAGAATATAACAAGAGTAAGGTCTGCAGTTTCCAAGATGGCTGCTCCCAACTTTCTGCGACCCACCTGACATCAGGTCATGACCCACCAAGTGGGTCCCCACCCACAATTTGAATAATACCGTGGGTGCAATCCTAAACTGAGTTAGGTCGGCATAAAATAAGCCAGCAAAGTTTGGCCAGCACAAGGCCAAACGTAAAGTATGTTTGGACCATTCTCGGAGTCAGCTAGGCCAGCACACAGACGGGAGCCATCCTCCCTGACTCCAAGAGTGATCCAAACATGCTTTATGATGGCCCTTGTGCTGGCCAAACTTTGCTGGCTTAGCTTATGCTGGCCTAACTCCAGTTTATGATTGTGCTCTATGTTAGAGCATTTCAAAAGCAACAGTAGGTTAATACCCTTCATTAGGTCCAAGTGAAAAATCTTACCTTGCAGTGCTTCACAAATAGTTCCCCGGCACTCTTTTTCAGGTTACTCAAAAAGAAAAAGAGAAGGGGTGTCTGAGAGCATGATGGAAAAGGCCCATAATATGCAGCCTGTAACAGTCTGAAGATGGAGTTTAGAAGAGATTATGCAGTCTGACAATGCTAACCAATGCATATTTGCCTTGCTCATTTGTGGGATGAGATTTATGCCAATCCAAGGTGGCATACAAATGCCACCTTAATTCGATTGAACTAGATGCAGGACAGAGTTCAGGCTTCAGTAGCAGTAACACAAGCTACTGGGACCCAGAAGCAGAATTTTCCCTTTGAAGACACAAACATGAACATTTCCTGTCCCAGTAGCTCTTAGTGAACTCTTTTTAGCTTGATAAAGTTAATTTGATGAAGGCTGGATGGTGCCTCCTGCCTCTCCTCTTAAGACCAGGACCCAAGTACAAAGAGGACATTACACCAGGTGGCCTGATCAGGACAGGATAGGGGCTGGCTTTGAAGCAGGCAGAAAAAAATGGAGGCTAAATTGTAGATTAGGCTTGAGGATGTTTATACAACTAATTATGTGATCTATGTATCTCTGTATCCCTATGCAGATGTTTGCAACTGTTGAAATTATCCAGTTACAAGACATTTTCCCCTGCAAACTGGATAAGAAGCACTTTTTCAAGTGGTGCTCCTCTTATATTGAGCAGGGGAAGAGTAACTGTCGCTCTTCACCCCAGTACAGTGTATTTTCTAGGGGCTGTTGCTGGTGGTGTTCTTCATTTTTTTGAATTCTGAGCTCGTTAATGACAGGGAGTCATTTAACTATTATTTTTTGCTTGGAAACCACTTTGTGAACTTTGTGTTGAAAAGGGGTGTATAAGTACTGTTGATTGATCGACATCCAGGAATACATTGCTGTTGTTCAGTCGCTAAGTCGTGTCCGACTCTTTGCGACCTCATGGACCACAGCACGCCAGGCCTCCCTGTCCTCTACTAGCTTCCGGAGTTCGCCCAATTTAATGCTCATCGCTTCGGTGACACTATCTAACCATCTCATCCTCTGCTGCCCCCTTCTCCTTTTGCCTTCCATCTTTCCCAGCATGAGGGTCTTTTCTAAAGAGTCCTCTCTTCTCATGAGGTGGCCAAAGTATTGGAGCTTCAGCTTCAGGATTTGTCCTTCCAGGGACCAATCAGGCTTGATTTCCTGTAGGATTGACCAATTGGATCTCCTTGCAGCCCAGGGGACACTCAAGAGTCTTCTCCAACACCATAATTCAAAAGCATCTATTCTTCGGCACTCCGCCTTCCATATGGTCCAGCTCTCACAGCCATAAATTGCTACTGGGAAAACCATAGCTTTGACTATGCGAACCTTTGTTGGCAGGGTGATGTCTCGGCTTTTTATTAAGTTGTCTAGGTTTGCCAAGAAGCAAACAACATCTACATTACATTATACATTAGCATGCCCCTTATCTGCTGTCACTGAACTCCATACTGCACCTCCACCTCCCTCTATCTCTGGAGCTGGCATCTTTCTGAAGAGGCAAATTGCTATCCTTGGGGAGAGTAGGGGGATGAACTACAGAGTAGTGGTGGCGGCAGGAGTGGCCCAGTGCACTGCTGGGCATCCTGTAACCGTAGACACTGTCCGCAGTGGCAAACATCTGAATAGGACTTACGGGATTTCCAGCTCTTGAACGATCTTGTGAGTTGTGCTGCCATAGATCAGAAGCAGTATGAAAACAAATGCTCCCCAAAGCAATGTTTTTATTGCATTTTATTTTGTCCGAATAAAAGATGTCACACTCCTATTGTGTTGGTGTTGTATTTTCTAGTATGGCTACCTGCAATTTTTTGTTTAATAAATTGTTGCTTATCAAAAACAGAATGTGATAGGCTTTCTTCTGCACAGAATAGTAGCGGCAATTCCATCCTTTCCTTAGGGGGATTCTTGCCACGGCAGGCAAATACCCAAGAAGTCAACTGTGATGAGAAAAATGTTGCCATTTTCCAATGTTTTCCAACAACCCTGGATTGCTCACTGAATATCAATGTGCGATACAATTCTTACCACTAGGCCGGATGGTTACAAACAATGTGCTTACCAGATACACAGAGCACACCATGCGAAGTAAGATCTTGGGGAATGGCTTTCGGCATTCAGCCTTTCTTTGTTTTTCTGGGTGGGGGTAAAGCAGAACAGCAGTTCTCACCCAAGAGTAGAAAATGTCTTTTCCTCCCACCAAAATAAAAGCCGTGTAATCCAACAATGGATTAGAGATAGCTGGAGTGATGACTCCAACCACTTCCTGTGAGCTTATTCAGACACCTACGCCAAGCTAAGAACCCATGAGTCACTTTTAGGAATAAATCAGGCTATGCGCTGTTCTGGCTAACATATGTACGTGCTGGAATTTTGCATCCATCTGCAGTTCTCTTGTGCATATCCCTATTTGTTATGATTCCATAGGTCAGCTAAAGTGTTTTGGTTGTATGTGTTCACAGAGGACCACTCTTTCTATGCATATTTCAACAGAACAAAGCATGTTTCTGTCATGCCATAAGGACTTTTTATCTGAGCCAGCTTTGTATAAGCCAAGGATACCAAGAGAGGCTATTTTGCTCTTTGTGATGGATCTGTCCACTGAATGGATCTGTGATGGCTTTCCCACTAAAATTGAGTGTTGTGAGAGTTAGAACAGATAAAAGGAAATACTTTTTTACCCATTGGGTAATCAATTTGTGGAACTCCTTGCCACAGGAGGTGGTAATGGAATCTGGCCTAGGTGCCTTTAAAAGGGGGTTGGACAGATTTCTGGAGAAAAGGTCCATCGTGGGCTACAGGCCATGATGGGTGGTGCAATCTCCTTATGTTAGTAGTAGGCTACTTCAGAATGCCAGGTGCAAGAGAGTGGCAACAGGATGCCAGCATCTTGTTGTCTTGTGTGCTCCCTGAGGCATCTGGTGGGCCACTGTGGGATATAGGAAGCTGGACTATTTGGGCCTTTGGCTGATCTAGCAGGGTTCTTCTTATGTTCTTATGCCCATGTGATAACTTTTAGACACCAATTTTTTTGTGCAGTTCATAAAATCTTAAGGATCAGTTTGTCACTGGAGCATGAACTCTGTCTTCTAACATTTGTGAAAGGCAATGTGCTAAAGAAGCCTTTTGTTTCATGTGATTGTAACTCTATAGCAGTGATTTCCAGCCACTGTACTACAGCACATTGGTGTGAATAGTTCACAGATGTGCTGTGGGAATTTGGGGGAGGGTCATAGCGTTATTGGAGGATGTGACCCTCCCACTGGCAGTGTAGTGTGCCTTGCCAATTGTCCAAAAATTGATTGTGTGCTTTGACAATTTCAGTGCCTTTTCAGTGTGCCAAATTAAAAAGGGTGAAAATCACATAGAGTTTTATATGTGAAGCTGAAGTAAAATGGATAATAAACGTTGCTATCATGAACAAAATGGTACGGTATTCACATTGCCTTAGGGCCTGTCTCAAGTGCCATGCTCATTCGCAGCATAAAGTCCCAATTTCAAAACAAAATCTTAAATAAATATGGCCCTCTCACAAAACTCATTGCTGTCCAAGACTTAAGCCTTCTAGACCAGAACTTCATCATGGCAATGTGCTGGTATGCTGTAAACAGTAAACAGATGTCAAATTACAGTATGATAAATATGAATTTAATCCACAGTAGAATCAGCATAGTTGGAAACTCATTCTCTGTGCATAAACATATTGACAGAAACTCAGGATTTTCCTTTGAATAACCTAGAAATTCACGAATAACAGTCTGCAAAGCATATCTGAGAAATGGTGCAATAACTGCCCAGTTTAAGATCCTGGCAAAATCATTTTTAGTAGGTGTTAAAGAGATAAAGCCTGGGAACATACTAGATCTCCCACTCTGAAGAATGTGCCAAATTTTCTCTTTGCTGATTCCAGCACAAGAAATAAAAGCCAATGAAAACACTCATAAGCTTTTCTTTTATCAGCCATCTGCCACTGTTAATGGTTCATTTGGAACAGATCAGAGGCTGACCTTTCCCCCCTTTATTTGGGAAAGTTCTGGAGACAAAATCTATACCAGAAGTTATATTTATTCGACTGATTCTGAAACATGAAGCGCATGTTTGCAGACCACTCAATTGGCTACACTCAATTAGCCAAAGTTTGCTTCCCAATACATAGATAAAAAAGGTAAAGGTTTCCCCACGACCGAATGGTCTAGTTGTGACCGACTGTAGGGGCTGGTACTCATCTCCGTTTCTAAGCCAAAGAGCCAGCATTTGTCCAAGGACAAGTTGCTGTGGTCATGTGGCCAGCATGACTATACACCAAGGTGCACCGAACACCGTTACCTTCCCACTGAAGTGATACCTATTTATCTACTCGCATTTTTACATGCTTTCGAACAGCTAGGTTGACAGGAGCTGGGACAAATGACAGGAGCTCACTCTGTTGCATGGTCTTGAACTGCCAACCTTTTGGTCAGCAAGCTCAGCAGCAGTGGTTTAACCCACAGCGCCACCATGTCCCTCTAATACATAGATAAAAAGGTAAAGGTCTCCCCATGATCTAATGGTCTACTCGTGACCGACTGTAGGGGGCGGTGCTCATCTCTGTTTCTAAGCCGAAGAGCTAGCATTTGTCCAAAGACAAGTTTCCATGGTCATATGGCCAGCATGACTATATGCCAAAGTGCATGGAATGCCATTACCTTCCCACCGAAGTGGTACCTATTTACTCACATTTACATGCTTTTGAACTGCTAGGTTGGCAGGAGCTGGGACAAATGACGGGAGCTCACTCCGTCGTGTGGTCTTCAACAGCCAACCTTCCGGTCAACAAGCTCAGCTCAGCGGTTTAACCTGCAGCGTCACCATGAACCAGGCAGCTAGGCATAGATACAGGCAGCTAAAAACCAGAATCCATCACCAAAGTTCCTCTTTCAAAGACCACAGAGGTATAGCCTTACATGCAGTGGTGGGATTCAGGGGGGCTCGCCCAGGTTCTATAGAACCGGTTGTTAAATGGTCGGGCCCCGCCCACTTGCTTACCTTGGCTGGCTTCAGGGTTTTTTTTTTTGGCTCCGGCTATGACATCATAGAACCGGTTGTTCATTTATTTGAATCCCACCACTGCTTACATGTCTTACTGTCTGATCTGTAGCTTTCTTGGCAGTGGTTTATATACTGGAACTGATGTGCTATGACTGGCTTCACTATGTAGCCTGTATCCCAAGCTCTGTCCCAAGCTTTTTCATGGGCAAGGAAAAAGGATAGCAGGGGGTACAATTGTCTGGTGATTTCCTCTTCTCCTTTATTCCCTATGGGCTTAAACATAAGAAAAGTCTTGCTGGATCAGCCAAGGGCCCATCTGGTCCAGCTTCCTGTATCTCACAGGGGCCCACCAGATGCCTCAGGGAGCACTCAAGACAACCAGATACTTATATCTCGCTGCCACTCCCCTGCACCTGGCATTCTAAGGTAACCTATTATCCTTGCATCACCCCCAAGGAAGACACCAGACTGAGGTTGGGGTTTATCTGTATTGGGCATAGCATTTTTCCAGCATTGGGGGCATCTCTTTCATCTGAAAGGGGGTTAGGATATGGCATACATTGACTCCTCCAGGTCCCTCCCATATTATGCCCCAACCGCCTTCTGAATTTTGGCCTTCCTGCTGTGGAGTTGTGCCATGCTTGAGCTAGATCTGCAAAACGTTTTTCCAGTGTGGCATCTGTACCCACAGCGCACCCATTGGTGGGCAGACTTCTGCACCAGTAGGATCATTGCTGAGCAGGTGTTTGTGAAGCTACACTGTTGTCTCTCATGTATAGGATTTGGCTGCAATATAATGTACAGAATCTTAGCTTGGTCAGTGCGGTCAGGTGCTGCCCAGCTGAGAGCCTTGAGGCCTTCAGCTGCCCTATGTGGTGAGGTGCCCAACCAAGGCTCTTAGGCTCTGGGCTGTTCCTGCCTACCCAGACTGGCAACTTGCTGAACAGGAAGTGTTGCCAAGGGCTTCCTGCGTCTCCGTCTCTGGCGCTTTCCTTTCTGGGACTCCTGGCTTGAATCCTTGGTGTTGACGATCAGCATTGTTCCTGACTCCCAGCTTGCTTCTCAATCCCAGCTCCGGCATTTGCTCCTGACATCATTCCTGACATCTGGCTTCAGTCCCGACTCCAGGCTTGCTTCGAGGTCCTGGCTCTGATTTCTGGCTGCGTTCCTGACTCTTTGATCCCAAGGCCTGGCTTGTCTCCTGGTCCCTGTCCCATAGTTGCTGCCCGCAGCCTAGACCTAACATGTACATTGGCTTGGGTCCAAGCAGGTCCTTCTGCTAACGGAAAGCCTCTTCCACTGATGAAACAGCTGATTGCAACTTAGTAGAAGAAATGTTCCTTAAAAAAATTATATTTTTCTTTTCTCCCACACATTAGAAAAAAACTTAGCAGTAGAATTTTGGGTCAGAAAGCTGACCCCGAATCCAGAAGAGCTCCTCCCTTCATGAAGACCCTTGTGCAAGATGTTACACAAGCTCTTTTCAAAAACATGATGGTCCCCTACAAATTAAATTCTACATGTTGTTTCAGCTGCCCTGTTTCTTGGACAGGAATGCAACATCCTGGCTCTGCATAATGAAATGTTTATCACTTGTGCAAGAGTTCATAAGAACATAAGAAGAGCCCTGCTGGATCAGGCCAAAGGCCCATCTAGTCCAGCTTCCTGTATCTCGCAATGGCCCACCAGGTGCTTCAGGGAGCACATGAGACAACAAGATGCTTGCATCCTGTTGCCACTCCCTTGCACCTGGCATTCTGAAGTAATGTCCACCGCAGCATGCAGTGCCACCAATGCCAACGCTATAGGCTGCCCAGGGACGAGGCAGTCTAGGAGAGGGAAGTGAACATTTTACTTACCTCTCCATAGGCAGCCTGATCCCCAAAAGGTCTCCTCAGATCTATGTCAGCTGTTTGGCTGGTGTAAGTCTGAAGAGCCTTCTGCGGGTAGGTCCAGGCCAAGAAGGGGCAATAAGAGCCAGCATGCCCAGCAGCCAACAAGATCCACTCTCCACCCCCAATCCACCCACTCTTTAAACCCAACAGAAAGTCCCGCTGTAAATGAATGCAGCCACCGATGCTGATTTTTAAATCTTTCTAGTTCATCATGTTTCTTTAGCCATTTCAAGCATGAAGACGTATTTATCCGACTCCTTCTATCCACAGAATGCTCATTTTTAGTCTGCCCAAGCTAGGAGCGTGTATACAAACATTGCCATTGTGGATAAGGATCACTGGCAAAACACCAAGTTGGAGGTCTAACCCACCCCCCTATTTGAGCACCTCCATTGTGTAACCATTTTCTTTCTCTAAAACAAATTCTAACCTACTTTTAGCCTTTACTTTAGCTTGACTGTTTTGAGAACTTTCACACTTTCCTTTGGTACACTAGATAGGCATGTATGAGCAAATCAGCAGTGCTGTTTCTAGTTATATAACACTAATCATTTACAGTAGAGAATGTGTCTTTTTTTAGCAGCTAGAATGTCCGTCCCTGTAAATGTTTCTGAAATATTCTGAATTCAACCCTACAAACGGTCTCTAGTAGGTCTTGGTTGTGTCCCATCTTTTGGCCATTTCACTGACAATCACATTGGTGCTAGGAGCCAGGATTTGTTTCCCCAGCTCCTCACTGAAGGCACTGGCTCTCCAAGAACAACATAGCCCGGAGGGGAGTTGGATGTCCCTCGGGTCTAGATTGCAGTGCAGTGTTGCTGAACTATTTACATTGCCCAAAATATATCCATTTAGAGAGGGCAAGGAAGAAGAACATGTCATTATGCTTCAGAGCCAGCTATATTTATGGCCAAACAAATGAATGGGTTTGTGCATTAGAGACAGAGCTGGCCTTAACCCAATGTGACCAATGTCGTCATATTGAGCCCTACACTTTGGGGGCCCCCGCACCAGCGTAGCAATTATTGCCTGCTGATGCAGCCAGGATTTCTATGGACTGTAGATCACTGGGGCAAGCAGAGCAGCTTTGCCTTGGGCCCTCCCACCTGCCCCTTCCTGCCTCTGAACTGCCCAAAATGGGCCTCCTGGAAGCAGTTGGCGGTGACGTCATCATGTCACCACCAACTATTGCCAGGTGCCGCATGTGGCACAGCAAGTGCTTTTTGTGGTGATTGGGGCCCCCGTGGGGAGGTAGAAAGCCCCATGGGCCCCCCCCTCACCACAAAAAGAACTTGTGGGAATGCACCAGTTGGGCCTCACCACTCAAGGAGCAAGCCCTGATTAGATGCCTGTTAAAGGCACACAGTCCATTTACTTAAAAAGCAACATACAGCAACATACAGGTTAAATATTATATATCTATATCCAGATGGCCCCTGTATCCACGGATTCAGTATCCACTGTTTCAACTATCCACGGATTGGGGGGCCCTCCCTTGCCTTCCTTCATTCTCACTTTGGGTTACTAAAAAACCTTCTTGCTTGTGGGGGGGGGGAGGGAAGAAACCGATACTGAACATAGAGTTCCCTCTTATCTGTGGTTTCAGATATCCACCTACCTGAGGCCAGAAACCTATCCCCTGCAGATACTGGGGCATGCCTGCATACCACTTAATAGAAGTTGGTCAATCCATTAGGACAACTGAAACGGTCACCTTGGGCAGCAAATTGTTGCTGTCTACCTGCTTGCCTCCACTGCTCCTCCTTCCACTCCCATGATTGAAAAAGGAAGAGGGGGGCAGAGAGGAAGAAGAAATGCTCTTCAAAAGGGTTGTGGTCAGTGGTGTCATTCAAATGATTTAGAAACAGGAACTCACTTTTGATTGGCACTTGTCGGGAACCCGGAACCAGCCACGGAGCCCGTTAGGATCCAGAACGCCCGTTCTGGTCCGTTCCCCCTGAATGACATCACTGGTTGTGGGGCTCCCAGAAGGGGTGCATCACCTTCACTTTGCTCTTGCAGCTGCCAATGGCTCTGAAGGAGAGGGGGAAGGGCCACTTTACACCAGTGTTCTGGCACCTGAAAAACTTAGCATTTTGCCCTCCTCTGAGAACACCGTTGATTCAACTTTGCAGGACAGTCAACCCAGTTGTCACAAGCCAATCAACCTGAGTTCACCACATAGTTGAGAAGAAGCTCTCCAGGCCTCTATGACGAGAGATCAACGGTTTTGGAGAACCTGACTTCCTGGGCTCATGCCCTATCATTGCTTGCAATAGCCATTATCCACTGCAATATCAATCACTCTGTGGTCTTTCCAAACACCTATTGCAACCTCATTTTTTTGTCAATTGCAGTGCGTACTTTGACATTGTTTCGGGGTGCAAACCTAACTTGAAGTTAGGCCAGCAAAGTTTGGCCAGCCCAAGGCACACTGTAAAGTATGTTTGGACCACTCTCAGAGTCAGAAGAGCGCCATCCTCCCTGACTTCAAGAGTGGTCCAAATGCACTTTACGTGTGCCTTGTGCCAGCCAAATGTTGCTGGTCTAAATGTGATGGCCTAATGCCGGGTTAAGATTGCACTCTCGGTCACTTTGGAATTGAAGGAGATTTACAGGCCGATCCTAAACTGCCCAGCACCCAAAGGAGCAGTGGTGCCAAAATGGCTACCACTGCATCCTATGGACGCTGCAGCAGCCACTGTGGTCTCCTCAGGGGAAGGGGACATTTTTCCCCTTCCCCTGAGTAAAGCATATGCCCCACAATGGGGCTACTCAAGTCTACATCAGTCATTTGGCCCCATGAGAAGTCCTGTATTGGGCTACCTAGTCCGACACAGGGCATAGGATCAGGTGGTGGTGGCCACTGCCAATCCCACCCCACCTGGACCCAATCCTTTCCTCCCCCCACCCAGTTCTGTCCTCTCCAAGCCTCTTTCCACCCTGAAAACCACTTACCATTGGCAGGTGCTGTTGGAGCACCAATCAACCTCCTGCCCAGTGCTGATGCCCAGTGCTGACTGGTGCTGGCCCAGCACCAGTGCTGCTTTCTTGCACGGTGTCATGAACATATTTTGCAGCATGTTTGCCACACTTTTAGCTGGCAGTACATGAGCACCACTGGCATTAGAGCCTTTAGGATTGGGTCCTTAATTGCATTGGACGTGACACCAAAGTTAAAATGCACCTGTTTGTTTCACTTGTGTATGTGCACCAAAAAAATAAAAAATAAATCATTTGACCTTTCTGTTTTTGTAAGTGTTTTATTGATGCACTGCCAAAAGGAAATACTTAATGAAGGACTGATTGTTTTTGCTTTGCTGATGCTGGCATGCTCAAGGCAAACCTCCTCCCCAAAGTTGTTGTTTTTAATGACTAATTTAGGGAGTATTTGACCACAATTCCAGATTAGAAAAGTACACTTTTTGTTGGGGTAAAGGTTAACACGTCCCTTATGACTTTCCTAATTTTACATTTTAAATAATGCCATCTGAGAGCACAGTCCTAACCTGGAGTTAGGCCAGCACACTTAGGCCAGCACAGTTTGGCCAGCACAAGGGAAACTGTAAGGTATGTTTGGACCTATGTCCTGTAAAGTATCTGGGAGTCAGGGAGGATGGTGCATGTCTGTGTGCTGGCCTTTCTGACTGAGAGTGGTCCAAACATACTTTATGGTGTCCCTTGTGCCGGCCACACTTTGCTGGCCTAACTGTGCTGACCTAACTCCAGGTTAGGATTGCACCCTCAGTTGCCATCTGGTTTGTTGAGGGAATTGCATGCTTGACAAACATCATTCCAGCAGAACAACATGTATGTTTCAGCAGAATTTGCTCAGTTGGAAAGATAAATTGTCATGGTTTATACTGTGTCATATATGTCATTCCTAGAAAGAAGGGAACTGAGAAATTACAAAGCAGACTGCCAAATACGGACTTATTTTGCATAGTTTTTAGATCTTGCTCAATCAAGAGAAATGTGTCACAGTGTTAAAGGATTATTTGCTGCAGTTGCTCAGAAATTCAGATGAGATATTATGGAAGCAAATGCGGTAAACGGCATAAACTTGTGTTTGGCTCCCCTGGGCTTCCTGAAAGTGGCTTAATCGTTTCTCTGATTGTAATGATGGTGTTGACTTTTCTAAAATAGTTTATCTTTTGCCCAATTAGGAGAAATACGCCGTATGAAATTGCTTATTTTATAGCAGATAGATGTTTGGAAAAGAGTTTGCTTGTCATTCATCAAACCTAAGAATGTAATGTTCTTGTTTATTTCAATGGGGCGTGTGCAATAGGCATTCATACTAGACTGTGCTTAACCTCTGTCTGACTCTGCAGAGGGTCTTCTGGCATTCATACTGTTCTTAACTTACATACTTGTGAAGCAGAAAACAGGAGTAGCAGCATCCCTCTCTAGACTGGAGCCAATCCCCACTGTGACCCAGAGGAAAAGGAAATGATGAGGGGACAAGAATGCTGCGTCAGAACATTGGAGGTTGGGAGAAATAGAGGCTGGCGCATCATTGGGCGGTATTAACCAATGCCAGGTCCCTAGGTTTTCAAACATTTTGCCCCCCCCCCCCAAAAAAAAACTCTTCAGGAAAACTGCTACACTAAATGGAAGCCTCTGGTGGATGGGCGGGCAGGCATGGTTCTCCTCCCCCCTTTACAAATAAGGCCTCTGCAGCTCAGCTAATGAATCACTTTTCCCCATCAATAGAAACACACACACACACACACACACACACACACACACACAAGCCCATTTTTGCAGCCAATCGCCAACCTTAGGCAGTTTAGCCACAGACGGACTTCTCCTCACAAATGAACCCAAGCTTGTATGGAAGCTCCCTATCCACCCCCTCACTCCTAAAACAGAAGAATCAATCAATCAATCAATCAATCAATCAATCAATAGTATTTACGTACCGTTTTTCAACACAAAGTTCACAAAGCATTTACAGGCAAAAAAATAAAGTTCAATGGCTCCCTGTCCCAAATAGGGCTAAACAATCTAAAACAATGCAGAGCACCACCAGCAACAGCCACTAGAAAGATACTGGGCAGGGCTGAAGAGGGACAATGACTCTCCCCCTGCTAAATATAAGAGGACCACAACTTGGAAAAGTGCCTCTTGCCCAGTTAGCAGGGGTAAACACAGGCAGAAATCTGAGGGGCAAGAAATGGAGTAGCCAGGCACTTCCAAGTTTTTCCCCAAAGGGGACAAAACTTAGAAACGGACCCAGGCTTGCATGGAAGCTCCCCAGTAATGTAGCCTCCACGTGGAGCCCAGCTCAATCCCCGGAGATTTCTGCAAGCCTTGCCTTTGTGAGGTCGGGCATGCTTAGATTCTTGCGGGCCGGCTGGAGGGATGGCCAGCAGGATAGGGAGTCCCCAGGGGCCAGATCTGGAGACCCATATATTAAGCTGATCAGTGGTGGGAGTCAGGGGGTTCACCCAGGTTCTATAGAACCGGTTGTTAAATGGCCGGGCCCCGCCCATTCGCTTACCTCTGCTGGCTTCAGGGTTTTTTGTTTTTTTTTTGCTCCGGCTATGACGTCATAGAACCGGTTGTTAATTCATTTGAATCCCACCACTGAAGCTGATGCCTCAACATGCCAACTTGATGGGCCCTAGGCGCTATGGGACCCCTAGACTTCAGCCTACTCAGCCTAATGGATAATACTGCCTTGGGTAAGGGGGGTAGCATTTGACGTGCTGCTTTAGGCGCTAGGAGGGTTTGAGCCCACCCTGGACACAGCATTTATCACTGTGAGGACAGAAGCACAAGGATTGGGCTTGCTGGGATGCTCCCAGCTCCTGAACATGGCCTTATTCCTGGAGAAACAAGGGTCTGATGAAGACTTGGATTTCTTCACATCCCATCCCGTTAGACTATGTGTACTCAGAAGTAAGCCCCACTAATTTTAGTGCAACTTGCTTCATTGTAAATTATCCTCAAAGATTGCTCCCATGGGCATTGGCATCCTGAAAGCAGGTTTGATAATAGAACCAAAATGTAACACGTTGAGGGTGCAATCCTAACCAACTTCCTAGCACTGACATAGTTGTGCCAAAGGGGCATGCGCTGCACCTGCAGTTGGGGGGTGGTCACAGAGGCATCCTCATGTATGTTTGTACCCTTATCTTGGAAATTGCGTTGCCCTTACTCCTGTGCAGGAAAGTTGGTTAGGAGGATCAAGCCTTAGGTTCCATGATATCACCAGTTTAGGTATCATGCTGAGAAATCCACTCTTTTCTTATGTACAGGGCAACATTAAATCTCAAAACCAGCAAATTAGCAGATGTGTTAATTATGCTACTTCGTGGGCAGACTTAAAATAGATCTTTCTACAGTGACCCTTTTGTGAAAGAGGTGAAAACAAATGCAGACCATGCTCTTAATTATTACATCAAAATAGAAGCAGATGGGTTTGCTTTCTGAAAATGAAAGCCTGACAACACAATTGAAAGACTAATGAATCTATATATCTCTTTGGGAAGTGAAAACCAGCTTTGGATAATCTTTTTGGTACTTATGGTTGCAGAAAAAACCATTTACATACTCAAATTAATGCACGAACTACACAGATTAGCCACCAAATAATGATTTGTCTAATCTACACTAAAATCAGATAAACTTCAGTTAAAAAACCTGCTGATACAATTGTGTTCCCAGAGAAGGAGCAAAGTGCTAAGTTTCTCAGGTGCCTGAATTAGCTATGTAAAGTAGCCCCTCTCCCTTGCCTTCAGAGCCATTCAGGGCAGCGATTGGAGATCATTTTGTGATTAGGTCGTGATGACGGCACTTCCTGCTGGAAGATGTCACTTCTGGCTATGACATCACTTCCAGTTTAATGACATCACATCAAGTGGGTCCCAACATGCGTGCCATTCTAAAACGTGGATCTAAAAAGTTGTTGTGAAAGAACCACTGCTATGCATACCTACCTGGGACTAAGTCCTATTGAACTGAATAGAACTTACTTCTGAGTAGACATGCCTAGGATTGGGCTGTAAGTGCTAGTGGAGCAATGAATTCACACAAAGTCATGGCTGTTCCTCCATGAAGACAAAAATAGTGACTCCACCCTTGCCTGCTTGTCAAATTGGGAAAACAAATGATTGGGTAAGAGATTTCTTAAATCTGCTATCCTTACTTGGGAGCAAGTCCCATTGAACTCCCTGAGTAGCATAGAATTGCACTGTTCATCCTCTACAGCATTATCAAATGTAGAGTTGTGATGCAAAACTATCATTTTATTCCACATAGGATTCAGGAACAAAGCATCAACATTTCCAGCAAATGCACTTAATATAGAAGCCTCTTTGCCAAATGGGGTTCTTTCCTTTCCTTGTTTTATCAGTATGAGGTAGCAGTTCTCTTTTAAATAGGACAACAAATGGAAGGAGTCTTCAGACCCTTATCTCTTCTTGGAAACACAAGCAGGGTTTGTCTCACAGGCTGAGGACCAGCGAGAACTTGTGCCATTGCCCATCTCTTCAGATATTAGTATCATCTCACGGATTGTCTATCCCTGCCACTCATTGACTTCAAATGGTCTCTAGTGAACAAAGCAAAGCAACCCTTCTATACACTGGTGGTTTTTTTTTTTCCTCTAGAAAGTGCCATAGCAATCATCCAGTAGGAAACATTTAATTTCCTCTGCCTCTCTTGCCGGTTTCCACACTTTTCTTTATGTGCATTGTTTTTTCTTTGACTCAGCTGGCATTTTGTTTTGGGGACTACACTTTGAACTGACACGAAGATGAATCCCCAACTACTTGTGTCTCCCATTATTTTTGGCCCACAGGACAAAATGTTTGTGTTAACGCTGCTTTTCATCTCCTAATACAGACAATTGGGGCGTCGTTTTCTTTCCATCAGTGCTGCATTGCAATCAACCTTTTGCAGCCCTTGCTGTTCCTGTCACTCATGGTCCAATTATCTGCTAGACTGTGTCACGGAGGATGACTGCAACCAAATAGCTAGCTGAACACAATGCACATGAAATTGGGACACCAGGCTCCAACTGTGCCAGTGATTTTGGAAAGGTTACTGACAGTCATACTGTTCTAACTGCATATGCCACAGATTCTTTAGCATTTGTTATTCAGCCTTCGTTGTCTTAGCCAAGACCATTTCAACAAGGTAACAATTCTAAAAGCCATTTTCTTTTCTTTTTTTCCTAGCTATGCAGAAGTCTCCTTTTAATTCATAGCAATAGTAGGGGTATTCAGAGATTTTGTTGTAATCAAAGGGCTCAAAACATTCCTTGAGGACACAGGAATATAGTCCTTTGAGGATACCGCCTCTGAATTATGTGTTGAGCATGGTTTATTTTCAAGTACCTCACCTCAACATCTCCTTGCAAGTAGAAAGCTAGCATGTGAGGGAGAAGGTTTCTGGCTCAGCTTTCTTGCTTGTGTTAGCATTTCCTTGGCAGGCAAAACAAGGGGAAACCGAGATTGCCAGAGCAGGTGCCTCCCAGGGCGGGTGTCACCCCAAGAACCGCATATAACCCCCCCTTACTCACCAGAAGGGACATGCAGCATTTGGAAGTGGTTCAGCAGTGACACAATGATATCATCACTCATACTGTCAAATTGCTTCTGGGGCCTCCATTTCTGGCCTTGCAGAGCCTGGGGTGTGGGAATGCTCATTCGCCCCCAAATGTGGCATGGGCTTCTATTCAGTCACCCCCCCCAGGGCACAAGACCCAGGACACACTGCCCCTGACCCCTGCTTGTTATGCAACTGCAGGGTGGCCTTTCAGAAAAGCAACCTCTTCCATGAGTGCTGTAGAGAAAGGTTCTGTGTGTCCATCTGTCAGAATATTTGGGTTGGTTCTAAGTTGTCTGAGCTATCCCTGTGAAAACCTGTACCAGCACCCCTTCAGTTATAGCAACAGGGTGGAGGTGGGGGAGAAGCAGTTGGACAAGCTGTAGAGTATATCCATAGCAGCTGCTAATGTTCTTGGCTGTGTCAACTGGAAGAGCAAGAGGTGTCCCTGGAAACGCATTTGACTTAGAGACTCCTGCATGGAATATAAGAACTGAGCTGTATATGCCACACATCTCATGCTGATCTTGCTATTGTCCCTGCCTGCCATGTGACACCACAAGCTAAAGCCTCAGAATCCTCAGAATGCCAGGTGCAAGGGAATGGCAACAGGATGCAGGCATCTTGTTGTCTCGAGTGCTCCCTGAGGCAGCTGGTGGGCCACTGTGAGATACAGGAAGCTGGACTAGATGGGCCTTTGGCCTGATCCAGCAGGGCTCTTCTTATGTTCTTATATAAAGATAGTTGATTCTTAGGAAAGATACTGCAGGTATCTGTTTCACCAGTTATACCTGAGGTGTCAAACATAAGGCCCACAGGCCCCCGGAAGCAATTTCTCCAGTTCCCGTTATAACTGGGCTCTCCCAGCATGATAATTGGCCTCTCTCGTATCTTGAAATTTTGAACAAGATTTGCACGTTTCCTCTTCAGTCATTTGCAGCTAATAGGCTTCTATGTGAGAACAAAGTGCTTATTTTTGACCATAATCTGCTTAATGATGTCACTTCCAGCCCTCAATAGGTACCATGAATGCTATTTGGCCCACTATCTGAAACAAGTTTGACACTTATGAGTGAAGCAGTGAAAGGAGAATAATAGGTTTGAAAGCCAAACAGAGAACAAAAATGCCACACAGGGGAATTGACTAAAGATAGGGCTACCAGATCCAAACTGGGACAGAGTGCCTATACCTTTAACCATTGTATAGACAAGGGAATGTGCGCAGGTGCAGCTTTTGAAACCCTTCCATGATGAGCAGCACCTGCCCAAATTCTCTCTTCTATACAATGGTTAAAGGTATAGGCACTCTGTCCCGGTTTGAATCTGGTAACCCTAACTGAAGAGATAAATGGGACATATACAACTCCTAACCTGCCCCCATGGCATTAGTACCTTGCATTCTACCTTACTACCTATCCAGTCCTTGGCTGCCGGCACAAAAGGCGCTGTGCCATTCTGTGGTCCGGGCATGCCAGAGCCAACAACCAGAGGATGCCACTGGCCGAACCACTAACACCTCAAATACTCCGTTGATGCCAGTAAGTTGGTGATAGTTCAGGTGATGTTCTTAGGTAGATCAGGGCAGGAAGTGGGCCAGGCCATGATGGTTTGGGGATGGGAAGGGGTAGAACTTGCCAGCACTCGGGCACACGGGATCTTCTACCAAGTACCTAGCCTGGACCTGCCCCCCAGAGTCTCCTCAGATTTATGCCAGCCAAAGAGCTGCTGTAGATCTGAGGACACCAGGTGGCCTATGACCAGGTAGGACAATTGGAGACCATGTGGCCTGTGGGGAGGCAAGTAAAAATGTCTGTTTTTTTGGCCCATAGCATGCAGACACACTCCATAAGTGACACTGGGTTGGCAGAGAATAGGATTGGGCTCCTAATTTTCTGACAAACATCCAAACAATAAATTGAGGATTCTATCAAAAGACTTCAAAGATGATGTTCTGTTATTTTTGCACAGCAGTTAATAACAAGGAACCTCATGTTCCGCCTTTGAATTCCGGGAGAAGTTCGGCCAAAAATGCAAGAGATCCAGAAAGCAAAATGATTGCATCACAACCAGGGGACGAGTAGCACAGCCTTGGCTAATGTGCAATCAGAAGCTGCTTACTGGGCTATGCCAAGGCTGAAGGAATACCTGCTGTTGCCAGGAAAGAAGCATTTAAATAGAGGTCATTTAAATGTGGTTCAATAACATTCACCAGTAAATCAGCAAAGCTTTCAGACTGGCTTGCCACTAAGGAGATATTCATCTTGGCTCTCTCCTCCCTTCTCCTCATGCAACATTTACATTCAAAAATATAAGTATGTGATTAAAGAAGCAGCAGAAACCAGACTGAAGCTGCAATCCTATGCACACTTCCTGGGCAATAAATCCTAGTGCACTCAATAGGACTTACCACTGAGTAAATATTCATGGGATGGAGTATCACTGGTACTTATTATTTAGCAAGGAAGAGGTCCACAAAAATGTAGGAGATATGACCCAGAGGCATATCTAGAGTGTAGCGTGGGGTGGCAAGAGCCATGGGCACTGTTTCCTTGGGGGCGCCGATGGCCCTCAGCTCCACCATGCAGCACTCTAGAAGATGCGCCCTCCCCCCGCTTGCCGAGCAGGGAGACGCGTGGTTTCTCCCTGCTGCCACTCCGGCTGGAGCGGCAGTAGAGGAAAGCTGCGCCCCAGGGGGAACACATGTGCGCCCTCCCTGCTCAGCCCCACCCCCGATTCCCGGCGGGGAGGAACCACACCTCTGTGGCTGGACAGCCAGGGATGTGCAGTTCCTCCTGGCCAGGGATCGGAGGCGAGGGAAGGCATGCGTCTCCCACCCTCCGATCGGGCAAAAATGCCCAATCAGAGGCTGAGGGAAGGCACGCACCTCACCCCCTCCAACCAGGGAGGCACAGTTCCTCCTGGCCTGAGGCCAAGGGGTGTGTGGCTTCTCCCTAAAAGGAGAGGTCACACCCCTCAATGTCATGATGTCACAACATTGTGACATCATGACGTGCCATGGGCGCAATTTTGCCCTGGTACGCCTCTAATATGCCCTCACACTACAATCTCCGTTCTGAGTATTTTTTCTAGCAAGAAAAAAATAAAAAAATAAATCCATGGAGTGGTATGGAAGGAAGGAACTTCAGACTCTGTTTTTAAGGCAAATTCTAGTTCTTTCCAATTATCACATTATGAGGGAAGGTTACAAGGGGAATCCCACAAACCGTACCCCTGACTTGACTGCAATTTTAGGGTGCAATCCTATGCAGTGCCATATCCGATGCTGCATAGGAAAGGCTAGAGCCCCCCCCCCCCACAGTAAGGGAGTGTTTGCTCCCTTACCATAGGGGGGCTCCAGCCTCCCTTTTGTGCTCCTCGGATCTGCACCTGCTAAAGAGCAAGCGCAGATCCAAGGAGACCACGCAGCCCAAATCGGGGCCTCGCGGCCTCATGGACAGGCCGTATGGCCACCTCCCAAGCCCGTCCACATCCCACCCAGGTCCTGCCCCCAGCCTCCCTCCCCCCCACCAATCTGTGTGCCACCTAGGCATGGAGCCTCCCTCGTGCCGAACTCAGCTGGCACAGGAGGGGTGCAGCGCCGGCTTCTGCTGGTGCCATGGGACCAACACTACTGCCAGCGTCAGCCCTGTAGACACAGCACTGGTGCGGGTATCCTACACGGCAGCCTTGCACAAGCAGCTTGCTTGGATTGCACTCCTTGGATTGTGCCCTCAATCTCCCCCCCCCATAGACTTCTGAAAAATAGTTGCTAAAGGTAGGGTTACCAGATCCAAACTGGGATAGAGTGCCTCTACCTTTAACCATTATACAGAAGAGGGAATTTGGGAGGATGCAGCTCATCATGGAAGGGTTTCAAAAGCTGCAGCTGCTAAATTCCCTCTGCTATACACTGGTTAAAGATATAGGCACTCTGTCCCAGTTTGGATCTGGTAACCCTAGCTAAAGGGTCTGTTAGAAATGGCATGCCACCTGGACTTCCTGAACCTCACCAGAGCTCACCTCCAGTTGGGTCCAGCGGTGTCATGCAGCCGGAACGCTGGGCGGGAGGAACGGTGAGTGGCAGCCCGCCCGTTGCGTACCGCTCCGTTTCGCCGTCTTCCCCGTCCCCATGGAGCGGTACGCAATGGGCAGGCTGCCACTCACCCGTTCCTCCCGCCTAGCATTCTGGCTGCATGACGCCGTTGGTTGGGTCCAGTGGGATTTCCAAGGCCTGTAGAGGAAGGTGCTTTTTTGCCTAAATGGCTTTCTAAGGCCCTCAGAGGCCATGGGCAGTCACACATGGCCTCTGCGGGCCTCTGGACCTGATCGGAGCGGATTTCTCATTAGAGCCCTTTTAAATAAATTGATGCCTAACCATGTTGCTGGTTATTTTAATACAATATTGCACCTTGTAAAAAGCTTGTGCTACAGGCCCAGAAGGAATAGCCTCACCTCAGGGCATGTGATAATTAGAAATTGAAACCAACTCGGAATCCCCTCAGTATTCTATTTGCTTATCAGCAATCCTGCTGGGGATTGGAATGGACCAGCAAGAATATTGAGACCACCTGTGTGGAGTAACCTGCTGTAGCTAAAAGAATGAGCTGTGAATCAAAAGTTCCTCAGTTTAAATCTTGCCTCGCCATGAGGAAACTAGGCTGCTAGTTTCCTCCCAGCTTCAACTCCTGAGGTGTATATGAGGGTAATTATACTTTCTTGCCTTACGATGTGTTGTAAGGATCACATCGAGGCCATACTCGCCTGGTACTTTGCAACTCAAAAAGTGCCATCCCAATATTGAGGGGAGCAATACCAGGAATTGGTGCCCATCTCCTTCAAGTGGACTCTGAAGGGTTCTTTGGCCTGATTCAGCAGGACTTTTCTTTTTTCAGTATTGTTAAGAATTCCTCTCTGCTTAAGAATCTAACCATTTGAATTTTCAAGTACGGGGTGTTTGTTTTTTGGGTTTTTTTTTTAGTTCAGTGCTTTTACATCATATTTTGTCCTCATCTTGCTTTCTGTCAGGCATGTACAATTGCTGCAGCCCAAGAATGCCAATTTGCATTTCAGCAGCGTCATTTTATTATGTTAAAATGGCAGCACTTCCTGCTTGATGTCACTTCCTGCCGCAACATCACTTTCAGGTTAATGACATCACGTCCGGTGGGCCCCAACATGAATGCCATTCTAAAAAGTGGGTCCTGGTCTAAAATGTTTGAATACCACTGATCTAGAGCTTTTTAGACTCTTGTGAGAATCTTGCTCACAACATCATTGTTTGCATCCAGTGTCTAAGAGAGCAGGGCCTGTGCGTGCAGAATTCTGCTGAATGCGTTTTGGTGCTTCTTTTTAAGGCGAACAAACTCCAGTTTCAAAACCTGGCTTTAGCATGAAAAGCTAAAGTCCTTTTCAAAATGATCAAGTTTGGCCATTCTGTTTGTTGAATGAATTGTGCAGCTATTCACTGATGCTGAGCATGGGGAGCTATTAATGCAATAAATCATTTCTCCCACCCCCCCGATAATGCCAGCACTAATGTTTTCTGTACTCAAAGACAGTGGCCGGAAAGAAAGTGCCATTGGCTAGGGGATTCTTAGAGGAAATTAACCAGTTGCTAGAAATTGCTGGAGAAAAAAAAAGTGGGGCAAGGGGGAAAGAATCTAATGAGTCCATCTCTTCGAAGAGATGGTGTGTAAGGGAATTAAGATCACTCATTTTCTACTGCAGATGAAATGCTCAGTGCAGAGGAGCTAATTGACATCTGAATTAAATGCTCAGCAAGAGAGACGAGCAGACTGGTGAACTAACATTGCTAATGAGCAATTATAGGTGGCTCCTTTTTTGTGCCCAGAGCATCCTCCCAAGCACTTTATCAAAATGAGGCATCATTAAAATGTCCAGAAGGAGTGTGCCTTGCAAGCAATCTTCGAAGATTTTCAAGGCTCCTGAACTCGGGGAGATTGACAGGCAAAGCTGAATTTCATAAAAGCATAGTCATATCTTTGGGCAGGTAATCCATCCATTGCCTTGTTTCTTGAGCGTCCTTGAAGATAACAGAGGCCTGTCCTGGAGATACACAGTAGTTGTTTGAGAGCTGAAGTTCATTTGAATGAGGCATAAGAACATAAGAAGAGCCCTGCTGGATCAGGTCAAATACCCATCTAATCCAGCTGCCTATATCTCACAGTGGCCCACCAGATGCCTCAGGAAGTACACAATAAGATACCTTCATCCTGTTGCCACTCCCTTGCACTTGGCATTCTGAGGTAAATTCTGAGGTAAACACATTAGTGGCCAGTCAAGATTCTCCACAGCATTTCTTTTTGACAGCCACCAGATTCAGACACTCTTCTTCAGACAAGTACTCATAGGAACATAGGAACATCCCCATTGAATCAGGCCAAAGGTCCACCTAGTCCAGCTTCCTGTATCTCACAATGGCCCACCAGAAGCCTCAGGGAGTACATGAGACAATGCCTGCATCCTGTTGCCACTCCCTTGCACCTGGTAAGGGATAAGCAAGTTGTGGTATGCACACATTTATTTTGTCCCACTTCTGGTTAAGCAGGTATTGCAGGTTTTTGAAACAGTTTGCAAATTTGCAGAATCTGTTTCTCAGTGGCAAAATTGGAAAGATTGTACACCCTGTGAACAGCACTGGTGTCCCACCAACTCTCTCGAACGAGTTTTGGCTTGTCTCCAAACAGAGACACGGAGACTATCACAGCCATTTTCTCTCGAATGCACCTTCCCATTCCTACCTCTTCTCTATTCAGTGGTCATCCCCATTTACAAATTAGGGTCTTACAATTTTGGAATGGGCACAATAACAAAGATAAGCTTCTAGACCCACATTTGGGAACCAAAACTGGGGCCATTTCCTCTAAATGGGTGGGGCCCAGTTATGGGTGTCCCAACAGCATTGCAGAGATCTCTACATGAAAACTGGAAAACTGCATGGAAACCAGAAGCGTGCTCTGACTGCAACACAGAGCAATTTGGGGCTTTGGGGAGATCCACATAGGAGGCTGTGGACTTCCCAGATCCTTCCCAAGGCCAACGTGACCCCCAAGTAGGTTAAAAAGTCCCTGGGTGCCCACAGCACTGTAATTGCTGTAGCACCGTCTGTCCTCACTCCCGCAAGCACTCACCTTGGCTCCCAAAGTGCAAGTAGGACTTTTGGAACCAGTGTTCTAGAGTGAATTAGAGCGCAGTCCTAACCTGGAGTTAGGCCAACACAGTTAGGCCAGCAAAGTTTGGCAGGCACAAGGAACACCGTAAAGTATGTTTGGACCACTCTTGGAGTCAGAGAGGCCAGCACACAGACTTTGCAGTGGCCCTTGTGCCAGCCAAATTTTGCTGGCCTAACTCCAGCTTAGGATTGCGCCAGCGGTGTTATGCTGCCGGAACGCTGGGTGGGACATCCGGGTGATCGACAGCCTGCCCATCGCGTTCTGCAGCGTTACGCCGTTAGCATAACCAATTATGCCACTTGCATACGTTACGCAAACGGCGTAACGCTGAGGAATGCGACGGGCGGGCTGTCGATCACCCGGATGTCCCGCCCAGCGTTCCGGCAGCATAACACCACTGGATTGCGCTCTTAGACTTAGACTGTTTGTCCCTTGTTCTTTTCTTTGGTACCTTAATGTTATTCTTAAGGAACATTTTAACAGGTTGTAAATAAAGATAAATACATGAAATGTGGCAGGGCTAAGTAGCTCACTTAGAAGAAGTAGACTTATAAAATTATTAAAGAAAAAAATCCCATACATAATGTGCACAGCAAAAAAACTGCTCACATTATATATGGGACAAGAGGAAAATTATCTATTAGGATTATGTAAAGGAGATGGTAATATACCATGCCCTATATAAAAAAAAGCAATTAATAAAGTTCTAATTGTGATTGACAATGATCGTCTCTGAACATTACCGATAGTGCAAAGGAGAGGATTATTCTGCTTAAAAGGGCAAATGGGAAGATTTACCAACAGAATCTTAAGCAAACAGGCAGGACAATCCTAGGCATATGTTACATTTGTCCATGAGGGCTTTCTCCCTACTAAGGCGGCAATCCTATCCACACTTACCTGGGATTAAGCATCACTAATGATAATGGAGCTTACTTCTGGGTAGACACGGTAGCTTAGCTACCTATGGGATTGGGGGCACAGAGCCCCAGGTCCCATCCTCGGGAAGGGGGGGGTGTCACCACTGAACACCAAATTTTGAAAATCACACGTTTACCATCATGCTGTATACTGTAGGATGTGGAATTTCACCTGGAATTCAATGGGGAAAAATGGGATGTAATATCTCTATTCTAGCAAAAGTTATGGCCAAAAACCTAAAAACCTTCTTTTGTAAAAATTGTGGTTTTTTAAAATCATGGTTTTAAGGAATAATACAAGTGTTCTGTAAGTTTTCTAGGATTGTGGCTTGACACAATGGAACTTGCTGCAGAACTAACCTGGTCATTAAGGCTTTGGAAAAATTGGTAGGAAGAGAGCTAATGGGGACAGGAAGTTAAACTCTTGCTCCAGCTATGTGTTACTCTGGCAAGTCTATTCTTACCGCAGTCTGATTCTCAAAATGCCAAACTAAGCATGTGTGCCTTTTTTCATATCTGATGGTAATGTAAAAGTATGCACATTTATTGAAGTGATAAGTAAAATTTAGCAGAGAGACTGCAGGCAATGCATTTACATCGTTAGCACAAGTATTCTTGCTTAATGATTTAAGAAATTGCCTAAAAAAAGGAAACGAAGGTTTTTTTAGTGGGTAACTTGCTAGCAGGCATGAACAGAGATATTGCAAAAAAAACTGGGAGAGCAATAAAAAAGTCAGTTGTGTAATGGTGCAGATAATATATGGAATGGAGTGATATTGGAATGTCATAGTGTTGTGTATGTGAATCGACCTGCTAAAGTTAGGAAGTGCACAAAATGGCATATACAGTGTTATCAAGCTGTGGGTTGGGACCCACTTGGTGGGTCGGAACCTGATGTCAGGTGGGTCATGGAAAGCTGGGAGCAGCCATCTGGGAAGCTGCAGACCTTACTCTTGCTATATTCCTTTTGTGAGTGTTTGAATTTTGATTTTGGCCAAAGATGTTTCATGGTTGTGCAATTGGTTCAGTCCAAGAATGCCAGTTTGCATTCTAGGAGTGACATTTGATTACATCACACTGACAGCACTTTCTGCTTGATTATGTCACTTCCGGCTATAACATCACTTCTAAGTTAATGACATCACTTCTGGTGGGTGGGTCCCAACAAGAGTGCAATTCTAAAAAGTGGGTCCCAGTCTAAAAAGTTTGAGAACCACTGGCTTATCATTTTGGAAGGAAAGTAATCCACAGGAAAATACACACACACACACACACACACACACACACACACACACACAGATACCGGCATGGTTGCAATGTACACTATTTTATAGACCACAAGCACAGAAGAAAAGCTCTGATATTGTTAGTGTAATTGTGTTTAAAGTGAGACATGCAAACAGTAATCGCATTAGCGCATTAACTCTGCGCTAATGAAGAACATTTCTGATTGCATGAAAGATCATGACGGCAGCCTGAACGGATGCATGTTTTCTCAGTAGAAAGTACCACTGACTTCCGAGAGACTTACTTGAAGGCAACTATACTTAGGACTGGAGCCTTAGATTTTTTTTTTAATCATTTACCCTTTATCGTACAGGAAATAACTTGGTGAGATGTTGCCTGTTGCACTTGTAGTATTTATCTGTAGCAAAAGTCGAAGGATTTATACAAGGGAAAAACCCAGAGAACATCTTCTGTTCAAGTAGTGATAATGAGGAGTGGGCTGTTTATTACCAAGCAAATGTAAACTGAAGCAAGAGGAATGGCAGGAGATGATAGCTGGTAAAAAAAAAAAATTATATTTGGGAAAGTACATAGGGTCAATGATCTTGGGACTGGAACTTCTGTTGTCAGCTTGAGCTGTTGCTTGATGTGTAAACAGGAACTATAGACTCCATTGCATTTTTTTTGTCCATTAAAATGCAGTCTTTAAGGGTAAATGAGCAACAATGAACTATGTCCTGGTATCTGCTGGGGTCCCATTCTGAACTCCCCCATGGATACCTGAATCCATGTATACTGAGGATGCCTTTTTAAAGATAAACATCTGTGCCTTTGCTGCAACAAGGTTTATAAAGAAAAAAGAGATTCGTTTAATGTTCCACTATCTTTTTAATAGGCATTCCCTGTATGAATGGTATCTGTGGATAACATGGTATCAGTGAATACTGGGGAATGTCTGATAAAATTATGGTAGAGCCAGCATAGTGGAAAATCCAGACTTTATTTTCCACATAGAAAAGTATTGCATTACAATGCATATCTACTCAGAGGTAAGCCCCACAGCAACACAGCAATCCTATACATATTTATCTGAAAATGAGACTTTCGTTTGAGTAGGGATGCTGAGAATGGCACTGTAAGTTGCTTTACCAAGACCTAGGAAAGGACACAAAGGACCAACTAACTTTGCAACCTTCGTGTTGTCCTAAAATGAATCTTGATACTTTTAAACCCCAGTTAGCCAATTGAAGCAGGCCAAAGATAATCACTCGGAGCGCAATCCTAACCTGGATTTAGGCCGGCACAGTTAGGTCAGCCATGTTTGGCTGGTATGACAACTTTCTTCTACAGAATATTTGCTGTACCGCATTGTGTACCTTACGTTGCCCTATCTCTAGAAGCTAGAGCCATTCGACTTAAGAGACAGTGGCATGGCTTCGTTCCTTTAGATTCTGGATTCCAATTTGTCACGTCTAACAACAACCAGCTTCCTCAAGGGTATGTTGTCTGATTCTTTCCCACTATTCAAATTCCAACTATTTCTATGGAAAGTTAAAACCATGGGTATAGCACTTGACTTCCTGGGAGCCCTTCAATCATCTCAGACATTCAAGTTCCTTAAAGAAAGACTCCTAGACAGAGCAACAGACATTACTGGAAGCATCACGGAAAACCTGTTCTCCTCTATATATTGGCTCATCCCCAACAGTGCTGGGAATGGCCAGATATCTTTCTTTTTTGAAGAACCCAGAGGAGCGACGTGCTTTCACACTAGCAAGGTGCAACGCATCTTCCAATCTTCCAATCTTTTAACAGGAAGATTCAGTGCAGTCCCCTACGAAGCACAACTTTGTCTATGCCGCAATAAGTCAGTCGAGTGCCTATCCCATATGCTTCTGTATTGTAGTAATGATGTGTAATGATGTTTGTCTGTTTTACCTAGTGCCGATTCTTTCAACATTCCCAGGACGCTCTGACGAGGTCATCCTACAACACCTGCTGACTGGAATTGATGAAACACTATCCAAATAGCAACCTTTATCAAACAAGGGATCCAACGCCGTAGGGCTCTACCTAGCATTTAACTAGCTGACGGGAACTACCAGGAACTCAGTAATACCACACATAGTTAGGTGAACACTATTTTAAGATGACCTCTTTGCCATTATGCAACTTTTGCTTTTCAGACCACCTGATCCCCGGTCAATGCTGATCAGGGCTGAAGACCTATGTATTTCTATATTTTATTTTTTATTGTGTTATTTATTGCTAACTGTTATTGTTTGTATGTCTATATTCCAATAAAGGTATCATATCATGTCGTTTGGCTGGTACGAGGGACACCGAAAAGATATTTGGACCACTCTCAGAGTCAAAGAGCCCAGCACACAGACATGCGCCATTCTCCCTGACTCCAAGAGTGGTCCAAACGCTCTTTATGGTGTCCCTTGTGTCGGCCAAACTGTGCTGGCCTAACTCCAGGTAAGGATTGTGCTCTTGCTTATCATAGATCTCCACAGTTACTGTTACTCTTTTCAGCTACCTTCCTTTCCCATATAGAGAAGGTCTATATGGTAGCTTCACAGCAGTGCCATGTAATCCATGAGAGGAAAGCCCAAGACTCCCTGGTCACAAAGACTCCCTTGTCCGGTGTGCCACTTTCGTGTCACACAAAAGGGCAATCCAGAAGTTGGCATTCAAACCAGCATGAGAAGCAGGTTAGTTCCAGCCAGGAGGCAGGGGCTGGGGGCTGTAGAGGGGAGGAGGAGGAGGAAGGGTTAAGGTTTTTGGTTTGGCTAGCTGTACCATGCATGAGGCTGGGGGAAGAAGCCAGAAAATGGTGGGGCATCCAGGACATGGGAGAGGGAGCTGGCTCTCTTGTCCTTGGAAGGAACTGATGATCACGAAGGATGAACAAAGGATGGATGGCCTAATTTTTTTTCTCTGGATGAGTGAGGGTACAAGAAGGAGTCCAAGAGATGGGAGAGGGGATTCTTGCCTTAGGAAAAAGTGGCTGGAGAAGCTCAGGAAGGGGGAAATGGAGGCAGGCGAGCCAGGAAGCAATTCCTAGTGATAGAAGAGGAGTCTTCCAACCTTGTGGTTTGTGCATGGCAATATGCAGTCCTCCTCTTCTCTCTTGTTACCTGGGAGGAAGCTTCATTGAATGACCGGCTGCAATGTGGCTGCTTCTGAGTAGAGTTGCAATTGGTTTGCAACTCCTCCTGCTTGCTGCTTCTGTCTGTCTGCTTCTGTCCTTCACGTTGTCCATCCAGCCCCCTCCCACCAGCACCTCCCTTTTTTCTGTTTGAGTTGCACCTGACTCATCCACAACTCACTTCACACAAAAACTCAGGAATTTCTAGGGGCACACTATGGCCCATGGACAAGCCAAGTTGCGGGGCAGACACTCACGAATGACCCGTGACTCATGCTGAGTGATTGTAGCCCATTCCTGTAGTTTCCAAGAGAGAGGACCTGTCTTAGGGCCCGGTCTTAGTGTCCCTATTGCCAGTGGTACGCATATTCCACCAGCTAAAAGTGTCGCAAACATGCCATAAAGCATGTTTGTGACACACAGAGAGGAGCGAGCGCTGGCGCTAGGCTGGCACTAGTATGCGCCCAGCCTCAGGACAACTGGACCAACTGGACATGAAGACGATACTCCCGCAGTTCTGGGGCCCGATGCGTGTTTCTGGGCAGAGGGGGGGGGGAAGGAGAACTGGATGGGGAAGGGGAGGAGCGGGCCGGCATAGAGGCAGGACACAAAAGTTTCATGCTGGATCTTATCCCCACACCTTAGGCCAGGCAGCCTGACATGGGGCTGCCAGCAAAATCGCCGCTGGCGAGTCAGGGAGTCCCAATGTGGGGGTGGGGCTTTCTCCATTGCAGGGGGCGGGGCTTTCTCCAGGAAGGGGACAAACAGCACCTTCTTTCGAGGGGACCTTGGTGGCTGTCACAGATCCCGTGATGCCAGAGGTAAGCTCCAGCTCCCTATAGAAGGCTGGCAGCTTGGGATTGGGTATTGACGGGGTATGTCCCTAGCGCGCTCTCTCTCTCTCTCTCTCTCTCTCTCTCTCTCTCTCTCTCTCTCTC
>JAJKFI010000002.1:47579436-47626987 GCA_029204185.1 Lerista edwardsae | reverse complement strand
CTGCTGGCCAACAGACCAGAGGCTCCAAACTGTTGTATGACCTGACAAAATCAACATGTTTATAACTGTTTAATCAGAAGTAGCCTATTGAGTTCACTGAGTAGAGATGAGAAAAAACATTGAAAACAAAATAAAAAAAATCAAATCACTTTTACTTTTTTGTTAAAAAAAAAAAGCCCACCCAAAATCTGCATAAAACACCCACTTTTATTTGGTTTTTATTTATTATTTAACAGCAGGTGCATGGGTAATGATTGTGGCTACATCTCCTGACACTACACCACCTACATTGCCTATCTAGTACACTTTTAAAGCAATTATAAATTATAACTCTAATGTAAGTTTGGATTAAAAACATACAGTGCCACTTTCTGCACTTCTAATTTTGGAAAAAGCCAAAATTCATGAAAAAATAAAACTGTTTTCTCCCACCGCCGACAATGAGAGTATAGTCCTAACCAACTTTCTAGCTCTGCGTCAATGGGGCATATGCTGCAGACTGCAGTTGGGGGACAGTCATGGAGTCCTCCTTGAGGTAAGGGAATGTTTGTTCCATTATCTCAGAGCTGTGTTTCTCTTACCCTGGTGCTGGACATTTGGTTATGATTGTGCCCTTAGAGCGCAATCCTAACCTGGAATTAGGCCGGCACAGGTGAGCCAGCAAAGTTTGGCCGGGACAAGGGTAAAGTATCTTTGGACCACTCTTGGAGTCAGAAAGGCCAGCACACAGACGTGCGCCATCCTCCCTGCCTCCAAAAGTGGTGTGCTTTACGGTGTCCCTTGTGGTGACCAAACTTTGCTGGCCTAACTACGCCAGCCTAACTTCAGGTTAGGCTTGTGCCCTTCCACACAAGTAAGCATACGAGTAAGGATTTCAACTGCACATAATCATAGACCTGGATATTTAAGAGATACCACTGAGCGTGTGCATCGGAGGACTCGCTTCCAGTGCATTTTTTACTATGATGTAACATGCAGCACTTGCCAAAACAAGCCGGTCCAGTCATTGCCAATGCTATTTAAAGCATGCTGACGACGAGTAAAGATACATATGAAGATCCTGTACTCCTGCCTTTTCAAGGCAGAAGCATGATATCTGATACATTCAAATGTTTACTGTGTATTCCATCTCTTTCCCCAAATATTTGCAGGTCTTATAGAATTGAAACTTGAATGCATTCATGGATCTTGTTGGGAATCTGATTTGAGGCTCCGCTCATGTGGTATGCCCGATGTGGCCAGGATCCCGGCCAGGAGACTTTCCCACAGGGAGGGCAGCAGCAGCAGCAACCAGCGACATCATGCAGCCGGAACACTGGGCGGGAGGAACGGGTGAGCGGCAGCCCATTGTGTCCCGCGGGGGCGGGGAAGACGGCGAAACGGACCGGTACGCAACGGGCGGGCTGCCGCTCACCCGTTCCTCCCGCCCAGCGTTCCGGCTGCATGACGCCGCTGGCAGCAACCCAGGACCTCCTTGTCCCATTGGTGGGTCAGGCCACAAGAAGGGCATGCTGGGCCCAGTGGGGCCTTGCACCTATGCTTCAATGGCCGAAAGGATAGAGGCAGGGGTGGCAGGCCCCACATCGAAGCACCAGGCACCACCACAACTGACAGCAGCAAAGGCAGGCAGTTGCACCTTCCCCTTGGATCACAGGTGGGCCAGTCCTATTGCAACTGAGGCAGATGTCTGCCTGGCCTACTGACACTTGGAGCAAGAGAAAGGAAGCCCCTGTCAGCAACTGCCGGAGAAGGGAGGGTAATGAGTACTTGCAAGATCAGAGGCCTGGAGGGACCTTGTCCAGATGGGCTTACTGTTTGCAGCCCGGCTGGGAGGAAAGGGTGGAGCAAGGGGCGGATTATAACCCCGGGCAAGCCAATGATGAGGGCAGTTTGGAGGATGCTGGCTAGCAGGTAGGATGCTGGCCAGCCAGTGAAGCCAAGCAAGGCTGCTTGAAGGGAGGAGGACCTGTGGGTGAAGGAACCCCCTCTCCTTTGCCTATATCTGAAGCTACTGGATCCCTCAACAGACTGGGAGGCTTGAGGGAGCCCAGACTCCGCTGGTGTCTGCTCCAGTGCTACCTCTCGCAGTGCCCTAATGTTGGCTACCACAGGGGCAGGAACCCCTTGCCTGACAGTGCTGACAGATCTTTTCCAATTTTTAAACCCCTCTAGTTTTTATAAGATGCCTACTGCACCTTATCAGATGTCATTTCCAACATGTGTTCTTCTGTCTTCTTAGTGACCTGCAGTCCAAAGTTTCTGTCTTTCCATACCGGCATAGTAACCAAAGCATGGAGGAAGCTTTGGTTATGTAATCATAGCCAGCTCATCCATGTAGTCACCTGATGCAGGTTGCATCAGTGGTGGGTTGTGATGAGCCCGAGGGGTCGGAGGATTTGGGGTGCCTTTCCCCTTGAGTTTGCTGCTACCATGTACCTTCATTCCACTGCCACTTCAAGCTGCCATTATCACTTGAGCAAGAAGCAGATCATTTCCCTCCTTATCATGTTCCTTGCATGGTATTGTCAAACCCGGAAGTGCTGGAATTAACAGGGTTATTTTTTGTTTGTTTGACCAACCAACCAACCAACCAACAACCAACCAACCAACCAACCAACCAACCAACCAACCAACCTCTGGACACTGCATGAGGAACAAGGTAAGGCAGTGGTCCCCAAACCTTTTTGACTGGGGGCTCCCTTGATCTCCCTTGGTAGGCTGTTGGCAGCAGCTCCCCATTTGCACTACAATCCTATACATTGAATAGGATGGCGGGTTTTTTTGCAAGGATTTCACAGCTCTCCTGGTTGGTTTCCACAGCTCCCCGAGGAGCCACAACTCACAGTTTGGGAACCACTGTGGTAAGGGTTTAGGGCAGTGATGTCATTCAGGGGGAACGGACCAGAACGGGCGTTCTGGATCCTAACGGGCTCCGTGGCTGGTCCCGGGTTTCCGACAAGTGCCAATCAAAAGTGAGTTCCTGTTCCTAAACCATTTGAATGACACCACTGGTTTAGGGGTATTTTTGTAGTCCGGATGCAGCAGATGCAAGGCACCGTCAGGTGGCGATCTGGGTTGCGCCACTCTTGAACACCGCAATCTTATGTCCTCCCAACACATCACACGAAGAGAAGAAATAGGGACAGGGTCCCAGGATGTGGTCTGAAGGCATAGAATATTACTGAAGCAAAGAAGGGCTAGGTCTGGGTGGGTGCCTGAGAAGTCACCTAAGACATCTTGAGTTCCATGACAGAAGAAAGTTGGGATATAAGCAAACTCAAGAGATGTTTATAATGCTCCAGATCTCAAGGATCACTGCCCAGATCTCTTCTTCAAATGTTTTGCATTGTGGAAGCTTCTAACTTGTGTACCTTGTATACACTCACAATGTCCTTGTTAATAACACTGCCACTGCTTTTAGAAGAGGGTGTAAGTTATATGTGCACGTTCATTTTCTCAGCTAGTGCAAAATGAATACAATGGGAGCCACTGAGTTCATTTTCTGTTCAATCTGAAACAAACATGATGTACACAAATTGATTTGAACGGGGGTCATTTTTGGAACCCCATTGGTTGCCCATTAACTCATTATTTGATTGGGGGGGGAAACCTTTTGTCTAGCAGGCACCAGAAGATCTCTGTACAGTTGCCTCCTATGGGTTTGATTTGTGGTTGTACATATTATAACAGTATTGTGTGGCTTTAATCAATACCTTTTCTATGTTAAATACCACATTGTAATTCTTTCCCTGTATCACTTCTTAGGTGTATGCGTTCTGTGTATCAGAGAGAGGGGCAAGGGCAAGGGCAGGTTTTTTCCCCTTCCCTTTCTCCCTGTTAGTCAATGGCTCCTACAAATTTAAAAGGAACAAAGGAAACAGTAGGCAAGGCTGTGTGGTGGAAATATTCTCACCCTATTCAGTGGAGTCACCTGAGGCAGGGAATGAATTTATAAAACAACACCTCAGTCTTGTGTCTTTTACTTTTTCAAAATCTGTTTGTTGTTCTATATGGTTTTAATTTCTGTACTACACTGCATATATTTTACACCCTGTGTGTGCGGAGACCAGTGTGTGGAGGCATTTCTAGCAGTGCAACAGTGTTCTGCTGTTGTAAAATGGCTGCCAATGGCACGTTCAGTGCTGTATTGGTAGCCATTTTGTGCTCGTGTCCAGAAAAGGGGGTGGTAACAGAGCTTTGCCACCTGAGCCTGCTGCACATCAGAGTCAGTATGCCATTGGTGGGGGTGGGTGGTAGGTGGAACAGAGTGGGAATTGGAGCCTTGGGGGGACGTGATGTGGGTGGGAGATTTGTGCAGAGATATTTCTGCTAATTCTGACCAGCATTTCATCCTTGATATGCCCCCTTGTGTCTGCTTCGATTTGTGCCTGAAAATAGATAGTACAGATTTGAGTAGACCAGTGTTGTTCAAACTGTGGGTCGGGACCCACTTGGTAGGTCATGACATGATGTCAGGTGTGTCACAGAAAGCTAAGAGCCGCCATTTTGAAAACTGCAGACCTTACTCTTACTGTATTCCTGTTATGAGTGTTAATCATTTTGAATTTTCGAGCAAGGGCTTTTTTTAATTTGGTTTTTAGTTCAGTGCTTTTACATCATATTTTGTCCTCATCTTGCTTTATGTCAGGGATGTTTCATGGTTGTACAATTGCTGCAGTCCAAGAATGCCAGTTTGCTTTGCAGAAGTGTCATTTTATTATGTAACAATGACAGCAATTCCTGCTTGATGATGCCACTTCCAGCTATGACCACTTCCAGTTCATGACATCACTTCCGGTGGGCCCCGACACAAGTGCCATTCAAAAAAGTGGGACCTGGTCTAAAAAGTTTGAATACCCCTGGAGCAGACTGATTGCGGTCTATGTAGGCATGGAGTAGTATCCTGGCACAGACACTTCCTGTTGTTTTGGCCTGGGTCATTGGCTGCTTGTCACAAGTAGGTTAAGAAGAAAAATCTTTAACGTACCTCTCATATGGTCTCCAAACTTCCCTCAGGATGCAGGGGCCTATCTTGGGGCCACAGCATCTTGCGGGCAGCATTTAATTAGGGTCAGGCCCTTATTACTCTCTGTGGCATGAACTGTCTCAGCTGACGTTACCATGTTTCTGACCACAAAAACAAATAAAAATGAATTTATAACAAATTTGCCCTGGAATGAGTTTCATCCAAATGAACCGGAGTCGTGTTTACTCCCAGCCTTCTGAAGAAACAGTTACCTTAGCAACTGCTACAGCGCACGGGATTAGCTGTCCACTGTTTGCAATGGCACAGAATATCATAATCCATCTTTGTTCCATGTTTTAATTGTTATAGAAAGAAAGCTTGTGATGTATCAGGGAAGATAAATGTCTCTGTGTAACATTCACGCAGGTTGCTCTGCTCATTTCCTTCAGACATCTGTCACTGTGAGTGACAGCCCATTGTCTCATTTGTTCTAGTTTATTGTATCTGTTGTGGACTTTCCAGGGTCACTTGTCTCAAGCACTTTATCCTTCCAACACTTGGAACACATCAAGGGCCCCCCTTCAGGTGCTGTCTAAGAGTTGTCATATGAGCACCGGAAGCTGCCGTGTACAGAGTCAGATCACTGGTCCACTTATCTCAGTATTGTCTACTCCAGTGTTTCTCAAGCTGTGGGTTGGGACCCACCAGTGAACCAATTTCAGGTGGGACACATAGCACCTAGCCTAGCCATCATGGAAAATATGGGAAGATGGACGGGGGAGGGCAATGTGGATTTTTGCTTGTGTCAAGGTTGTAGATAGGCTATTTTCCCCTTACTGATTCACTTTGCTGTTGGAAAATGGCTGAGAAATAACCCAATTTATGGCTGCATTCTCAGAAAAGCAGCAGGCTCTGTGATGTCACAGTGATGGCACTTCTGGCCACAGCATCACTTCTGGTGCATCCCTGATAGATTGTCATTCTAAAAAGTGGGCTCTGGTGCTAAAGAGTCAGAGAAGCACTGGTCTACTCTGACAGGCAGTGGCTTTCAAGGGCTTCAAGTGGGGGGGGGGGTCTTCCCTAGACCTACCTGAAGATTCCAGGGATTGAACCCAGGGTTTTCTACATGCAAAAAAAAAAAAAAAAAGCTCTACCACTGAGTTAGGGGGTCCTGAACAATGTTGGGTCTTGTTAACAGGGAGCATGTAATTAGGGGTGTGGCCTCATGATTCTTCTCTTACTTGATGGCAGTAGCCTAGCAAGTTGGGGCATGGGTTCAGTCCACCTTGGGTGATGCGCCCTGGGGGTGATGGGAGCACCACACAAGCCCCCACTGAGTGATGACCCATGCCACATTTTGGGATGGGTGCGTCAACCCATATTGCAGGCTCCAAGTGGCCATCAATGGCTGTCCCAGAAGCCATTCAGAAGCACTTCTGGGTAATGGGTGTTGCTTTCGGTGAGTACAGAGGGGTATTGTACAGCACAGAGTGGTGACACCCACCCAGCAGTGTCATCCTGGCAGAACGGGCCAGTACGCCATTCCGCTAGTTCTGCGGACGGGCCCGGGCCGCACCGCCTCTCCCGAGGACGGGCGCGCTGTTTCTGGGCCCGCCCACCCTCCCGTGCATTTGAATCACTCTGAAATGCAGCGATTCCAGGCGCAGGGAGGCGTGGCTGGCCTCCGCCATAGGGGCGGAGGGCTGCCAATCATCCAGGCGTTCTAGTTCCTGGCACGTCCGGATGACATCACTGCACCCACCCCATGTACACCCATGCAGGCAACATCACTTCTTGTTAGTGTGTACCCTTCATGATACTGCTACAGTTTCCTGTTGCTTTTGATGTATTCAGACATGGATTACCTGATCAATAGACAGCATTGAAAGTTGTTGACTGAAAGAAAGCTTGGAGAGAACTTCCCTCATTGTAGCACATATGCAGCTTCCTGGTACCAGGATGTAAATTTGCAAGGAGCTGATAAAACTGTGATCCTCCTTTTTTGGAAGAAAAAAAATTGAACATAATCTTCAAATTGTTTTTGACCGAGCAATCCCAGTGAGATTAGCAGGGCTGTTTCAAAGCAACTGGCTTGAGGAACTCAGCCTAAAATGATCTTCCTCTTGTTTTGTTGCGTAATTGATTTTGGCACCAGGACATGTACTTGTATTCAGCATGTATCATGCTCACAGCTGGTGTACTTTTTATCTCATTATCCGCAGACCCACATGATCCTCTCTCTCATACTGTTGGCTCTTTGAGAAATTTTACAAGGTGGGTGGAGTAATTAAATCAATAACCTTAGATCAAATGAGCTTCCTGGCATTTCTTCAAGGCAGATTTTCTCATTTTTAAGTGCATATGAACTCCATAATAGATGAAGACATAGGTGGGTGTTGAATCTGAGTGCAATGGAAGATGTGATGTACAGACAACCGCTTTTATCCATTACGCAATGGGTTTGCCAGTCACACCATCACAGAACGTAGAGGAGAACGTAGAGGAGATGCAGTCTTGTACGAGTACCAGACGTGTTTTGCACAAGACTCTCCTCCCTTTTCCAGCTCCGACTTTACTGTTCAGCTCCTTGCAGTCATTGTCAGCAATGCTTGGCTGAACATGAGCACCCACAAGGCAAGACCAGTGGTGTCATCCAGGGGGAATGCGCCAGAATGGCCGTTCCTGAACCTAATTAGGGATAGCTCCGCCCACCCCCACCATTCGTCACCGCCTCCTTGATGGATGCGGCGCTGCGATGCGCCCCTGGCCTCTGAGGGGGCGCCTGCTCGCCGGGGGGGGACGTGTGGGGGGCGCGCCGGGTGCCCGAGCGAGCGGCGGTGGAGCGCGTCCACCGGGGCAGCCCACGCGGTGGGGGGGGAAGGCGGCAGAACGGTCAGGACGGGCTGCCAATCAAAGGTGAGTCCCAGTCACCGTTCCGGTTCCTGGATCAGTTAGTTCCCACCGCTGGGCAAGACCATTGTGCATTCTAACCCCCATTGATGTCAATGGGCCCATGCGCTTCACTCTCAGAATTGTGAAGGGTTTTTTTCCCTTCAAGAACCAGGATCTTTTCCTGTCTCTGTCTCTTTCTCTAAATAGATCTTTGACATTGATTACAGGCAATAACTGCAAAGAGCTGAACCGCAAAATCAGAATGGGTTTAAAAAACAAAACACTGAGGTTTGAGTTTGAAGAAAATCCATTTTACTGTAGAGTGAATTTTTTTAAAAAAAAAAAAAATCTGTAAACCAAGGTGTACAGATTTACAGAGTGCAAAAAAATTGCATGCAATTATAGTTATTGTTCTGTTTATTGAATGGGCCCCAGAGAACCTTCAATTTGGTTTCACTTAGAGCGCAATCCTAAATTGCACTGGACTGGTGAGGCTGGCAGGCCTGCGTTCATCCCCTTGCCCCAGGGGAGGCTCCGGCCTCCCCGTAGAGTTCCTTGGATCTGCACCTGCTATTTAGCAGGCACAGAACCAAGGAAGCCACATGGCCTGAATCGGGGCCACAGGACTTCCTGACGGAGCCTTGGATGCAGCCGAACAACCACCACCCAACTCCGCCCCCTCCCCCGTCAGCACACACACCAGCATGACCTCACAGGTTAGGAGGTCTCCTTGGGGTAAGGGCAGTGGTGTCATTCAAATGATTTAGGAACAGGAACTCACTTTTGATTGGCACTTGTCGGGAACCTGGAACCAGCCACAGAGCCCGTTAGGATCCGCCACGTCCGTTCTGGTCCGTTCCCCCTGAATGACATCACTGAGTAAGGGGATATTTTCCCTGCCCAATGGGGCTACTCAGAGCAGATAAACAGCCCTATGTAAGGCTGCCAAACCTGTGAGGGAGGATAGGCTACAGCAGAGGCTTGCTTCATCGATCCTGTACCCTCTCAAGCCTGAGTTGCGGACTGATGGTTGAGCTGCTGGTACTGCCTGAAGCTAAGCAGGAAAATCTGCGGTTTGCTTTTGGATGGGAGACGGATGCCAGGCGGTGACAAGCTGCAGTACCTGTGGTGGCAGAACAGAGTCGCTGTGGAGCTGATTAGCTCACCGCAAGTGAGAGCTGCGGGGGAGTGTGTGAGGAGGCCAGCCGGCAAAGAAGGGAATACCACCTTGAGGACCTGTCCAGGCTTGACTTCTGATTGCCTGCTGAGGCTTGATGGCAGCAGCCAAAAGGAGAGAACCGCACTGTGAAGGTAACATCTGGGCCCGAGGATTGGCAGAGCACAAGAATACTGTAGATTTTTTTTTTAAAAAAACCCATTGGAAAAAAATGGTGGTTTAGACTAGCCTGCTCATGTAAGCCGCCTTGGGCATTTGCTTCGGCAGGGGAAAGGCGGGGTATAAATTCTTCAAGTAAATAAATAAATAAATAAATTCTGCCCCATCACTCCCTCTGCCCCACTTCAGAAATGCTCTCCTGCTGCCCTGTCCCAGCTCTTGCACCACTCAGCGCTCTACTTACCTCCACCGGCAGGCAGGCTTGTATTCAGCATTGGTGGGCCGCCACAGGCCTTCCTGCTATGCTGCCTACTCTAGAGTAGTTGCAAACATGCTTTGCGGCATGTTTGAGACAGTCTAGGCCAGTGCATCAGCCACAGTGCTGGTGGACAACGCGGTTAGGACTGCACTGTCCATCTCTTAGCTCTACCTACTGAGTTTGTTACTCAGTAGAATGTCAAGTTACAAACCTGGCCTGTGTGTGTGTGTGTGTGTGTGTGTGTGTGGTAAAATTTCCAGCAAAGATTTTACAGTTATTCTAAATTACTCATAATTTACTAAAGTAAATGAAGTCAGAAGGATTAGTTTTCTAATATGACATTTGTGATACCAATTTTCTGCTCCGAATTACCCTGATTTAAGGTTTTTAAAAGACAGTGCTATCGTCAGAAGTGGTCTTAGAATAGCACTAGAATCAGAGCTTGGTTATGTTCAATTTTCTGATAATAAGAATCTTTTCCCTCCTATCTGACTGATCTGGATTTTAAAGGGGAGGGGGCGTAAAAGTTTTGAAGCCCTTATTATTTCCATTGCAGCTATTCTGCTTCATTGTCAGGAGACAATGTTCAAGAGTGCTGGTTAAGAGTAGTATAGTAGCTAAGAGTGAACATGAAATTGGGCGAACTCCGGAAGCTAGTGGAGGACAGGGGGGCCTGGCGTGCTGTGGTCGCATGGGGTCGACTTAGCGACTGAACAACAACAAGTAGCTAAGAGACTGACGGCCCAATCCAATCCAATGGATTTTAGTTGCTGACAGGCTGGCTGGTCTTTGTATTCTTTTTAGATTTCTATACTTTTTATGTCCATGGGATGATTATTGTACTTTTATATTGTATTTTTATATTGTTTTTAATTACTGTTTTTAATTCTGTTGTTTTTTATTTGTTTTAACTTGTTTTTTGTAATGCCGCCTTGAGTGCCTTTGGGCAGAAAGGCGGGGTAAAAATTCAATAAATAAATAAATAAATAAATAAATAAATAAATAAATAAATGCTGGTGCAATGGGGCTGCTGGACCTATGCTGTATCCAGATGGATTTGTGCAGATGGGAGGTCTCCTTGGGAGAAGGGAATATTTGTTCCCTTTCCCTGTGTAGAGCCTCAGCCTGCTGAATGGGGCTACTTGGATCTGTGACAACTAATTAGCTAACTAGCTTGCTGGTGCAGAACTGAGTAGTCCCATGCAGGGCTTTCAGGGATGGGGGGGGGGTTAGGATGTAGCTGAGACCAGTTCTGCTGTCCTGCCCCCCCCCAGGCCTGAACTGCCCCTCCATGCCTCTGTTCTGCCCTCCTGCACTTCCCCACTGCCCAGCACAGCACTTACCTGCCCCAGCAGCCATCAGGCAGGATGTGGTACCCTCAGGACCACTGGCGAACCCAGGTGAGGCTCTACCCCAGCCGGGTTGACACTTCAATCAATCAACAGGTACTTATATACCGCTTTTCAACACGAAGTTCACAAAGCGGTTTACAGGCAAATAGTAATAATAAATAAATAACACTTGCCACCCCGGTGCAGCTTCCTCCCCCCTGGGAGCTGCCCCCGCCATGCCCCCCCCCATGCAATGCCATGCTCTGTTTTGGAGTGTTCAGAGTGCAAGGGCAAGTGGGTGGGCCGAACGCTGCTCACCTACGAGCTTGCAATGGCTCAGGCGGACAGGCAACCAAGCAAGTGGCGGTGGTGGCTCGGCTGCTACTCCAGGCCCTGTGATCCCCCAGACCCAGTAGTGTCATTCAGTAATGAGCAGACGGAACGTGAGGCGGGACTTACCGCCTGATTGGCTGCCCGGTTCTGACACGTCGCTGCCTTGCCGAGCGCCGCGCGGGCACCCCTGGCCTCGGAGGGGGTGCCCGCTTGCCTGGGTGGCGCACTGGGTGCTTAGGAGAGCCGCGGAGGGGCGCGCCATCCAGAAGGAGCCCCCGCGGCGGAACGGCAGGTGGCGACGCGTCACGGGCTCCCTGTCAATCAAGGGGTAAGTCCCGCCTCGCATTCCATCTCCTTGTTAATGAATGACACTACTGCCCAGACCCCCCGCACGGCACGCCACTGCTCAGGACAGCACAGGCCTTCCTGCCAGCGGTACTTGCCCGCATGTTGTCTAAAAGTGCTTTATGATGCTTACACAGGGTGACCAGATGTCATAACCACAAAGGAGGACACAGCACCTCAAAATACAGGACATTCAAGAAAAATGTTGAACATTACAAAATAAAAGCTAAAAACACTCATATATATTGATTTTGTGCTCCATTAATGCAACCCAATGAACAAAGGAACAAAGGACAAACACAAGCAAGCTTTGCAAGCAGCTCCCTGCTTGCACTCCCTGTCTGCCTTGAAATGTAGGACATTTTTAAATTTGCCCAGGACCGAAGGTTGAAATGTAGGACATCTCCTGGAAAAAGAGGACACCTGGGCATCGTGGGCTTTCACAACACCCGGTGCCGATGCAGTGGCTGCTACTCCAGCGCTCTGGCAGTTTAGGATTGGGCTGCCTGGCTGCAACCCTATGCCAACGTTCCTGGAAGTAAGTCCATTGAACACACTGATGCTTACTTCTGAGTAGACATGCATACGCTTGTACAGTGAGTTGAAAGTGGGATTTCCCTGGTTCAGATTTCACCTCTGCCACAAACTCACTAGTTGGCCTTAGCCAAGCTTCTTCCTTGCAGCCCCAGCTGCCTTCTATTGATGTCACATTGATGTCACAAATTGATGAAATTGATGTCACAGGACTGTTGCTTCCACAAAAGAATAGCTATCCCTGTGTTTGTGCTTTTAAATTATAGGTTTTTTTTAAAAAAAATTACTGTATATGTCTTCTAAAATGTACTGTATATTTATATGTATAAGTCTGAAAATTGACCCTGAAAACATGGATCGACTTATACATGGGTCAATACAATTAATAAAGCTTTTAACAGTAGCTTGGGTAGGGGTTGGGCTAAGAAGCAGAAGGCTGGGGGAGCTAGAAAAAAAAGAGCAATTTTACTTACCAGTAATTGTTCTCAGGCACCAACAGACAGCAAGCAAAAAACCAGTAGCCATTTTCCTTCTTCTCCAAACAGGCAGAGAGGTGAAGGTGCTTTTGGGAATTGTAGTCATTATGAAGGCTGCTGCTATGGAGGTGCTGTGCTGTATTCCTCACAAAACCTACAACTTCATCTCCCTCCCTTCTTGTTTGGAGAATAGCTCCATTTCTGTGCTGCCTCAGAAGAATGTGATATAGCTCCTTTTTTGGTTGTCTGTCTGTTGCTGCCTCAAAACAATTACTGGTAAGTCATTTTCAAATAATTTCATTTGAAATTACACCCCCCCCTTTAAATTTAACCCTTGACTCATCCACAGGTCATAGCAAATTATATGATTTTTGTTTAAAACTTGCCCTCGACTTATCCATGAGATCAACTTATACAAGAGCATATGTGGTAAATTAAAAAGTGATATATTTTTACTAACATTGCACAGGCTGACTGGTCGCCCATTGCATGTACTGTCTGCTCCATTGACCCTGTTGCTGTTGCTGTTGGTGACCCTGTCTGCTGTTGGTGGAGGTGCAAATCAGAGACTTTGTCAGGTGTCTGGACTGGGGACAGGGGATAGGATGCAGCATGCACTGCTGCTGCAGATCCTGCCCCTTTCCAGCTCTACCTCATGACCACATATTGTTAGGATTTATGCTTGTGATAATTTGGCATACAGTGTCAGTCTCTCAAGTTCTCTTGGTACAATTTTTTTTTCCTTAATTAAAAAGAAAAGATTCAGTCTGCATGACTAAAATTGCTTTTGCCATGTTCCCTGGCCTTAGGGAACAATAATCATGAGTGTTTACATATCCAGCACAGCCAAATCACCATCTAAAATGGTTTATGGGTGGAGATTTTAAAATATGCCTGTACTGTGTATTAATAATCCTGAATGCAAAACTAGAAATATCGAATGCAAAGCCCATATAAAAAGTTGAGCTTTCCAGCTCAGGCTAGCCTCTTCTTCTGAAGCATTTGAAACAATTAGACCTGTTTTTATAGCTCCTTTGATTATGGTTTTGACTTATCTGATTGATTGATTGATTGATTGATTGATTGATTGATTGATTGATTGATTGATTGATTGATTGATTTTCTAGGTTTTCACACCAGCATTCAGTACAGATATGTTGTGGAAGGCTCACACCAAAACAATAAAACAAAAACAACGCAATCATAGACGCAATGATTAAATTAAGCCTTTGGGACACCGTGTAAGTGGCCCTTCCCACTTGCCGTCCAATGCCTTAGTTCTTTCCCCCAATTCTTTGGTTTGTAATACCCCCGAGAAAGAAACATAGCAATCAATGGCAGCTTTGTGAAAATGATACCGTAATCTCCAAATGTGTTGATGCTTTGCTGTTGTAAGGTACATTAAGAAGCTAATAGACTTTCTAGATACAAATGTGCAGGGTAAATGCTGTGCATTACATAGGCCGAGAAACGCAATAGTCTCTCCTATTCGATTATTACTACCATGACTCACATATCAATCCTTAAGCCTGCCAATCTCTCCTCTATGAATTTTCCAGACAAGGGCTCTCCAACTCGCTCAGCTAAGTTTCTTTGGCTGATTTATCCCAGAAATGTTATAAGTTCCTCCCTTAACAAAGTCATTCTTTCAAGGTGAGTCAGTTTAACCCACACTGAGCCACAGAACCAACCAGCTGCTTCTTAAATCAGGTGATCCTAATCTTGTTTTGTTTCTTCCTCAATTTTTAGATCTCACAGGCCCCCTTAGAATACTGCATTCCCTCTAGCTATATCAGAACTACAAACAAATGCTGGTTTCATATACTTACTCCTTTAGCTGTCCTGGCTTTCTCCCAAGAAGTTTAAGTACGTGATATTGATATTTCTTTTATCAGGTTAAATGAACCTGATCAATCAAATACTTCAGATATTTATCAATTAAAATTAAATTAAAATTTAATTTAAATAATTATCAATTGTTTGTATCAATATACTTCAGATAAAAAAATCAATTAAAATACTTCTGATTAAAAAACAAAACAAAACTTCCTGGATTAGTTGGATAGCAGACTTGAATACAAGTTCTCATTCTTAAGGAACTAATCAGAAGCAGCAGCTGCGGACCCAGCTGAGGCTCCACTGGGACAATATCTGTGAGCACCGCCCCTTCCGCTGGCTCTTTGTCCCCTGCACTGCCCCCATGCCCACATGCCGTGCCAGGTTCCATTTTTGGAGCCATTCAAGAGCAAGTGTGGCCAGAGGCAGGGCCGGCTCTAACAGCAGCAGGACCCAATGCAGGGCATTCCTGGAGCAGCCCCCCTCCCTGCGGAGCCCCCTCCCCACTCACCAAGAAGAGAACTGTTGGTGTTGCGCACAAAGCATGGCACCTGGAAATAGTTGGTGGTGATATGATAATGCCACCGCCAACTGCTTCCAGGAGGCCCATTTTGGGCAGTTTGGAGGCAGGGGCAGGTGGGAGGGCCCAAGGTAAAGCTGCTCTGTTTGCCCCACTGACTTACAGCCCGTAGCGATCCCAGCTGCAACAGCCGGCAATATTTTCACCCTGCTGTTGCGGGGCCCCCTGAAGCACACAGTCTGATGTGACGACATTGGTCACATTGGCTTAAGGCCGGCCCTGGCGTGAGGGCCAAACCCCGTTCCAGCAGCTCACCTTTGCGAAAGGCGAGTCGCCTCGTTGCTTTGCTGCTCCCCTCTGCTCCACCAGCAAGCAGTTTGGGGCATTTGCTCCCCCTTCAGAAACGGTCGGATCACCACTGAGAAGAAGAAAGCGTTAGCTCATCCCCACGGATTATTTTCCATGGTTGGTTAGTTTTCTGCGGCTGAATTCTATGCACACGTTCCCGGGTTTAAGCTCCACTGCACGCAACGGGAGGATGCCATCCAGAGGGCGCCCTTGGGCCAACACAAGCCACTTGCATCCGTCCCACGTCACTAGCACTGACGCAGGGGCCCCAACTAGCCCCTCCGTGTTGGCGCTGGTGCCGTTGGGCGGACGCTAGCAGCAGAGGTGGCCCAAGGGCCTGGCCCCAGGCTGCTCTGCACTGCTGATGCAACAGCCGAACTCAGCTGGCACAAGAGCAGTTCTGGGCGGAGAGAGGGCGGGGTGGGCGAACCGGGAGGTGTACTGACCTTGGGGTGCAGGGTTGGGATGCAGCTGTTAGGCCACATCCAAGCCATCCCCAGGTCATTCGGCCCTGATTCAGGCCATGTGGCATCCTTGGCTCTGTACCTGCTATACAGCAGGCACAGATCCAAGGGCAGTGATGTCATGCAGGGGGTATGCGGGGGTACGCGAGTACCGGTTTCTAGGATTATGGCTGGCCCCGCCCATTCGCCCGCCCACTCGTCAACTCCGCCCCCTGCAACGTTTGAATTTCCTGCATGTTTGAGTTGCCTTGCCTTACCACTGAAAAATGAGCTGCTCTGGGGTTTTGGAACTGTTGGGTCACTTTAACATGATGCCAGGCCTCCTTAACATGTTCTGGGGGTGCTGTGGAATACTGTTGCAACTGTTGGGTCAGTTTAAAATTGTCTGACGCCTCAAAAAGGGCTTTTTTCATGTCACTTCCTGCCACGACCTCACTTCCGGCTTATGACATCACTTCTGGTGGGCAGGTCCCGACACATGCCAATCAAAAGTGAGTACCTGTTCTTAAATCATTTAGATGACACCACTGTCCAAAGGGCCCATCGGGGAGGCCTCCCCTGGGGCAGGAGCGCGACGGTGCCCTTGCCCTGGGCAGGCTCCCCAGCACCCCAAAGCTATGCTGGATACAGCGCAGGCCTGCAGGCCTCACTGTTCCAGCGCAATTTAGGATTGTGCTCTTGCTTCTGAGCAAACATGCCTAGGTTTGGGCTGTAAGTCAGTAATATCCCACTCTGAAAGCTACAGTTAGAACGAAACCATCCTTCAGTGCACAAAGGGAGTCTGATTTTCAATTCCAGGCAAGCACTCAAGGTCCTGGAAAGCACCCCACAGCGCGAGCTAAGGAACGTCAGATAAACAACCTGGGAACTACCTGCTCATCACCAAACAGGAGTTATCGATTCAGGCGAAGCACCCTGAAGCAACAGCTTTTGCAAACAACTTCTGGTATCCCTGATAAAGCGAATAAGCCCTGGAGTGGCTACAAGGTGACTGTCGCCTACAGAGCAGTGGCTGCTCAGAAAAGCACACCCCTTCTTCTCCGTCGCAGGCAGCCCATCCCTGCCATCTTGGAAAGTGCAAGGTGGAAGTTTAAAAGCCACGATTAGCATCCCTATAATTGCAAAGGCTGCCGATAGATCACGATGTCCTCTTTCAAGAGCAGCGTCTCCGTTAAATAATTGATGGGCTTTGCCATTTCGAAATTGGGATGGAAAGGGCAGGGGAGGGGAAGGCTGTTGAACTTAAGTATTGTGGCGGCGGACGCCTTAGTGATGTTTACAGAACCGGATGCCTCACTTCCCTTGGAAGTGTCCCAATCCCTACAGCCACAGTTTCTTCCCCACTTGCTCCTTGAACTGGTCACTTGTGTGATGGTTAGTTTGAGCGGCAGTCTTGCATCGTATGTCAGAACGTAGGAATTCTGCCTAGTACAGAATCAGACCACTGAGCCATCCAGCTCAGGACTGTCAACAGACTGAGCTGTCCAAGGTCACAGAATCATAGAATCATAGAGTTGGAAGGGACCGAGACGGTCATCTAGTCCAACCCGCTGCCTATAGCAGGAAATCCTCCTACAGCAGCTGCAGCAGTGGCTGTTGAATCTCTGCTTGAAGATCTCCAATGAGGGAGAATCCATCACCTTCCTTCAACAATCTGTTCCATGGCAAACCACCCTGACGGTCAAGAATTTCTTCCTTATGTCCAACTAGAATCTCCTCTCTTGCGGTTTGTACCCATTAGAGCTAGTTCTACTGTCAAAAGGCAGGTGGGAACAAATTTGACCTTTCTTCCATTTGACAGCCCTTCAGCTATTGCTATCCTCTCTCAGCCTTCTCTTCTCCAGGCGAAACACACCAGGTTCCCTCAACCTTTCCTCATAGAACTTGTTTTCCAGACCCTCTGATAATCTTCGCTGCTCTTCTCTGAACCTGCTCCCCATTGGCTGCATCTTTCTCGAACTGAGGTGCCCAGAACTGAACACAGCACTCCAGGTGAGGTCTCACCAATGCAGAGTAAAGCAGAACCACGGCTTATCGTGACTTGGGAACTACGGTTCTATTAATGCATTTGCATTTATTTTCAGAGGGGAATTTCCATCTGCCCTTCTTGGGAAATCCAGGATATGAACATGGAACCCTCCACATGCAAAGCTAATGTGCTGCCACAATGCACTGCCAATATCACCTCCCTAATACAGACAACTTAACCTTTAGGTTTTAAGCAATGAATTGGAATCAAAAGGTGGTTTAGCATTCTAGATTGTGTTCAGGCACAGTGAACAAGCTGTGCACACCCTTCTTCTCTTCCCTCGGTTTAGGTCAGTGGTTTGTAAACTGTGGATCATGACCCAATTTTTGATGGGTAGTGAAACTGACAAGGCAGATTAGGCTATGTGCATCAAGGGTTAAACAACCTGCCACACTGTTGCCCAATCACCATTTTAGCCAGAAGGCTTCAGTGGCTGCTATACTGAACTTTTTTTTTTAAAAGGGGGGTGCCAATGCTAAAACATTTGGGAACTACTGGCTTAGGAGAAGCTCTATCATAGGCCTGTGATAGGAGCCCTGCCAGAGAGCTGTATATAACCTTGCAAATAAATCAGTTTACATAATCAACACCTGCATGGAGTCCAGATTCAGTGATCAAGGTTCAAAGACAATCCTGGCCCATTTTCACAACCATAATCTCTGTCTGTACAGCTGTAGGAACAACTAGTTTATTCATGTCTAGCAATGTTAGCTGCACATGGCACAGAGAGCATGTTTCTGCAGCCTTTATAAATGATGCAAACAGGAGACTGGTGCGAACAACAAGGGGCTTTTATTCAAACTAGGGTTGTAAGAAACCTAAAATGGCCATGGCTCTTGGTTTCTGTGGCTTGCTTGGTGTCCCCCAGAACTGCATCTCTCCCTAAAGTCACCCCGACAGAATGCTTTGACTCAGAGCACAATCCTAAACTGGAGTTAGGCTGGCCTAAGCTAAGCCAGCAAGGTTTGGCCAGCACAAGGGGCACTGTAAAGCACGTTTGGACCACACTCATAAGAATATAAGAACATAAGAAGAGCCCTGCTGGATCAGGCCAAAGGCCCATCTAGTCCAGTCTCCTGTATCTCACAGCGGCCCCACCAGGTGCCCCAGGGAGGCATGAGACCACAAGAAGCTGGGATCCTGTTGCCACTCCCTTGCACCCGGTACCAGTAGCCCACCACCTTTGTAAGGAGGTTGCACAATCCATCATTGCCTATAGCCCACAATGGACCTTTTATTTCCTCCAGAAATCCGTCCAATCCCCTCTTAAAGGCATCAAGACCAGATGCCATCACCACCTCCTGTGGCAAAGAGTTCCGCAGATTAACGACCCGCTGGGTAAAAAAGTACTTCCTTTTATCTGTTTTAATTCTCCCAACCCTCAGTTTTAGCGGATGCCCCCTGGTTCTGGTGTTTTGAGAGAGGGAAAAGGACATCCCTTTATCGACTCTATCCCTTCCATGCATAATTTTGTATGTCTCAATCATGTCCCCCCTCAGGCGCCTTTTTTCTAGACTGAAGAGCCCTAAACGCTGTAGTCTTTCTTCATAAGGAAGGTGCCCCAGCCCCATAATCATTTTGTCACTTTCTTTTGACTCAGAATCAGGAAGGATGGCGCACGTCTGTGTGCTGCCCTCTCTGACTCCGAGAGTGGTCCAAACATACTTTACAGTGGCCCTTGTGCTGACCAAACTTTGCTGGCTTTGCTTATGCCAGCCTAACTCAGTTTAGGATTGTGCCCTCACTACAATGAGTTATAATGTGCATTCATCAACACAGTCAGGACCTGGCACACAATCACAAACCACTCAACAGGTTCTTGAGAATGATGTATCAAAGGCAGAATTAAGGCTGAAATCCAGTGGATGGAGCGGGAAGGTGGCATTTGATGGCTTTCCCTTGTGACTATTATGCTTTGAGATTGTTGGGAGAAGTGGCCTTTAATCATAGTTACTGAACTCTTGAAATAAAAAAATATATTCTAGTAACTGTGTAGAGTCTGTAGAGTCTTCTCTCCAGGCTGCGTGGAGGCTGTTTAAAATAACAGTAGTAGAGGCCCAGCGGAAGTGTATACCGCAAAGAAAGAAGGGCTCAACAAGGTCCAGGAGGGTGCCTGCATGGCTGACAAATGAAGTTAGAGAAGCTGTAAAGAGCAAGGAAGCTTCTTTTCGTAAATGGAAGTCTTGCCCCAGTGAGGAGAATAAAAAAGAACATAAACTCTGGCAAAAGACAAGTAAGTAGGTGATACGGGAGGCCAAGAAAGCCTTTGAGGAACGCATGGCTAGCAACATAAAGGGGAATAATAAAAGCTTCTTCAAATATGTTAGAAGCAGGAAACCTGCCAGAGAGGCAGTTGGCCCACTGGATGGTGAGGGAGGGAAAGAGGAGATAAAAGGGGACTTGGAGATTGCAGAGAAATTAAATGAATTCTTTGCGTCCGTCTTCACAGCAGAAGAACTTGGGCAGATACCACAGCCCGAACAGTCCTTCCTAACCAAGGAATTAAATCAGATAATGGTTAATAAGGAAGATGTTTTATTGCAAATTGACAAACTACATATAAATAAGTCACCAGGGCCAGATGGTATACACCCAAGAGTTATTAAGGAACTAAAGAATGAAGTTGCTGACCTCTTAACCAGAGTATGCAACTTGTCCCTTCAAATGGCCACGGTGCCAGAGGATTGGAGGATAGCCAATGTCACGCCAATCTTTAAAAAAGGGAGAAGGGGGGACCCTGGAAACTACAGGCGGTCAGCCTAACGTCTGTTCCGGGTAAGATGGTGGAAAGCCTCATCAAAGATAAAATCCTAAAACACGTAGAGGAACAAGTACTGCTAAAAGAAAGTCAGCATGGCTTCTGTAAGGGTAAGTCTTGCCTCACAAACCTTTTGGAATTCTTTGAAAAGGTCAACAGGCACGTGGATGTGGGTGAACCTGTGGATATCATATAACTGGATTTTCAGAAGGCGTTTGACACAGTCCCCCACCAAAGGCTGCTGAAGAAACTTCACAGTCAGGGAATAAGAGGGCAGGTCCTCTTATGGATTCAGAATTGGTTGAGGGCCAGGAAACAGAGAGTGGGGATCAATGGGCAATTTTCACAGTGGAGAGAGGTGAAAAGTGGAGTGCCCCAGGGATCTGTCTTGGGGGCGGTGCTTTTTAACTTATTCATAAATGACCTGGAGACAGGGATAAGCAGCGAGGTGGCCAAGTTTGCGGATGACACAAAACTTTTCCAGGTGGTGAAAACCAGAAAGGATTGTGAAGAGCTCCAGAAAGATCTCTCCAAGTTGGGGGAATGGGCAGCCAAATGGCAGATGCATTTCAACATAGACAAATGTAAAGTGATGCACGTTGGGGCAAAAACCCAAAACTTCACCTATAGGCTAATGGGTTCTGAGCTGTCTGTGACAACTCAGGAGAGAGATCTCGGGGTGCTGGTGGACAATTCAATGAAGGTGTCGACCCAGTGTGCGGCAGCAATTAAGAAAGCCAATTCCATGCTTGGGGTCATTAAAAAGGGGGTTGAGAATAAAACAGCCAATATTATCATGCCATTGTACAAATCGATGGTAAGGCCGCACCTGGAATATTGTGTCCAGTTCTGGTCGCCGCATCTCAAAAAGGACATAGTGGATCTGGAAAAGGTGCAGAAGAGAGCGACAAAAATGATTACGGGGCTGGGGCACCTCCCTTATGAAGAAAGACTGCAGCGTTTGGGTCTCTTCAGCCTAGAAAAAAGGCGCCTGAGGGGGGACATGATTGAGACATACAAAATTATGCATGGAAGGGATAGAGTCGATAGAGGGATGTTCTTTTCCCTCTCTCAAAACACCAGAACCAGGGGACATCCGCTAAAACTGAGGGTTGGGAGAGTTAAAACAGATAAAAGGAAGTACTTTTTTACTCAGCGGGTAGTTAATCTGTGGAACTCTTTGCCACAGGAGGTGGTGATGGCATCTGGTCTTGATGCCTTTAAGAGGGGATTGGACGGATTTCTGGAGGAAAGGTCCATTGTGGGCTATAGGCAATGATGGATTGTGCAACCTCCTTACAAAGGTGGTGGGCTACTGGTACCGGGTGCAAGGGAGTGGCAACAGGATGCAAGCATCTTGTTGTCTCATGCCTCCCTGGGGCACCTGGTGGGCCGCTGTGAGATACAGGAGGCTGGACTAGATGGGCCTTTGGCCTGATCCAGCAGGGCTCTTCTTATGTTCTTATGTTCATAGAACCCGGAGCAGAGCTCTTGGCAGTGGCGTCACTAGGAGTGTGTGGGGGTCATGACCAGTAGTGCTATCCAGCCAGTACACTGGGTGGAACTTACGTTTGATCGGCAGTCCGCCCGTTGCGTCACGCTACATTCCGCCACTTTCCCACCCGCCCCAGCGGGCAGGAAATTGGCGGAACACAGCATGATGCAACGGGCGGACTGCCGATCAAACATAAGTCCCGCCCAGCGTACTGGCTGGATAGCACTACTGGTCATGAACCACATGTTTTGCCACGGCTCCTGCCAGGGGCTGCAGGCTCATTTGGTCAGAGGAAGGAATAAATGCTGTTCAAGGCTAGTTTATACATAAATGACAAGACTTTATTACAAAACAACCACAAACATCCACAAACATAGAACACAGGAGCACCTCTGAACCCCAGAAGTATCTCCAGGCACCCGTATTTACAATTAGTATCCCTGGCAACACAGCCTCCAGGCAATACAGCCTCCAGCAGAATCTGGGAGAGTGTTCAGGTGACCCTCCAGACACCGCAGCCTGCTAGCGTTCACAAGGTCCGGGGGCCAAGTAAAAGCCACAAAGCCAGGCTTCTATTGGCCAAAACACCAGCTGAATGGCCAGGAGTTGATTAGCTGGCCAATCCCACAAAGACGCTTGCTTGTTGAACTACACCGCTGATGATAATTTGCGCAGTAAGATTAGCAACTGCTGGGGCTCTTGATCTGTGTCCAATTTCTCCTGGTCGTTTCCCTTGGGAAAAACTCCACTAGGACTCCCAGAGGCCAGGAGACACCCAGATGATTTGGGGGCGGGGGGCTGGCACCTGCCATTACACCACACCGTGGGATGCACTCAAGGGGATATCGCTACTACTGGTCACAATTGTGAAAATCTTGGTATTTTCGAACAAATGTAGCAGGAAGATATTGATACATAAATCATTCAATGTGTGATTTCATGCAGAATGCAATGAAACATACCATGCTGAAATATCTGTATTGCATCAAAAGATAGTGCCAAATAATCGGAGAAGGAAAACGCAACTGCCTCATGTAATAAAAAGTGGATTTTCCTAACTCAAAATTGACCGATGAGATGGAGGGTGCCATCCTAACTTGTGCTGGAGCGGGCAGGCCGGCGTGCCTACGCCGTCTCCAGTGCAAGTTGAAAGCTGCCTGGAGCCTCCATGTTACCAAAAAGAGCTGAGTTTAGGGGCATTAATATATATTCTACAGCTGCAGCTCAGCTGGAATGCAGAATCCAACTTTCTTCCCTTATGAAGAAAGACTGCAGCGTTTGGGGCTCTTCAGCCTAGAAAAAGGGCGCCTGAGGGGGGTACATGATTGAGACATACAAAATAATGCACGGAAGGGATAGGGTCGATAGAAGGATGTTCTTTTCCCTCTCTCAAAACACCAGAACCAGGGGGCATCCGCTAAAACTGAGGGCTGGGAGAGTTAGATAACTCTGTACTTTTTTACCCAATGGGTAGTTAATCTGTGGAACTCTTTGCCACAGGAGGTGGTGATGGCATCTGGTCTTGATGCCTTTAAGAGGGGATTGGACGGATTTCTGGAAGAAAAGTCCATCGTGGGCTATAGGCCATCATGGATTGTGCAACCCCCTTACATTAGTAGTAGGCTACTTCATAGTACCGGGTACAAGGGAGTGGCAACAGGATCCGAGCATCTTGTTGTCTCATGCCTCCCTGGGGCACCTGGTGGGGCTGCTGTGAGATACAGGAAGCTGGACTAGATGGGCCTTTGGCCTGATCCAGCAGGGCTCTTCTTACGTTCTTATGTTCTTAATCGTAGGCTGGATAACAAATCAGCATAATGCAGAAATCCCTGTTTCCTTAAGAAGAGACTGAGAGAAATACTTCCAATAAAATGGTGTCTTTATTAAGAGAAAGATACAAACTAGATACTTAAGCATTAATAAGCTAGTGTAATACCTTGTTCATAGTGTAACAATGGTGGTGAGTGCAGTGTATTTGGTGCATCTGATAGAAATCAGGGATAAGGGTTTGTTCTTCTACCCCAAGTGGCTAGCACTAAAGACAAGGAAGGAAGGGCAAAAAGGGGGTTAATCAAAGCGCTGAGATAGTTACCTGTCCAGATGTAGGGTACGTTGGTCAGCAGTTCTGTGAGTGGGGTGGTACCCTCAGGGAGTGACCAATTGCTAGTCAAATTGCCTTAGTATTTAAGGTTTTTTGGAGTTGCTTCTACATGCATGGGATTCATGTGTAACTGTGTGTTGGCTTTAGTATATGACTGGATAACTTGGGTATGAATGAAAGGAATTCCTCTTAATCAAGCAGGATGTAAACACAGCTAATGGTGTCAGCGAAAATATGAATACATCAAGATGGCTAGCAACTTAAAATGAGGTTTGCATAAGTTAATGTAAAATGTAGGTATCCACTGTATAAGATTTCCTGGAGTCGCATGCAGGAGAGTAAATACAAAATGTAAACAATGCAGAGACGCCTGACAGGATAACTTTCATCCAGAGATAATGAGAGTATCATTTTCCTTCCAGGCCGTGTGACAGAAGGGGGCAGAAAGGGGGTCTTCAGGCTTGATCAGAGTCTTTCGATCTCTGTCTCTCAGAGTTCATCCTGCATTTTGGCATGTATTGCTGTGGGCCTGTGTATTGTAGCTTGATTTCAGAGTCCATGATATGAATATGACCATGAATAAAGTAAAATAAAGAAAGAGGGAGCTTTACTGGTAACATCCACAGGGCAAAGGTAGGTGCCAGCCACCCAAGGCGCTATTCGGATCTGCACCTGCTATTCAGCAGGTGCAGACCCAAGCAAGCCTCTCAGCCCGAATTGGGGCCATGCGGCCTGGGGATGGGAGTTTGGATGTGGTCTAATGGCCCCATCCCACCTCCACCCACCTCCCCAGGCTGCCCCCCCAAGTCAGCTGGCACAGGAGCAGCACACCAGTTTCTTGTGCCGGCACTACAGTGTTGAAGCAAGCTGCTTGTGTCGACACCAGGCCATCAGTGCTGGCGTACACGGGCTTTATGGCACGTGTGCTACAGCATGGGGCTGATGCAAGCAGCTTGCATTGGCCAAAGGGGGATTTGAACTGCGCTACCCATGTTCAGAGAGCCAATGCAGTGTTGTTATGACACAGCTGGAAACAAAGAAGGTAGTAGTATGAGTTAGCTCTCAGTTCCCTGAATCAGAGCTAATACTCTTTTTTACTCTTATTTCATTATGTAAGTGTCATTAAGTTGGCCACTGGTTTTTTTGTTGGTGGTGGTGGTTACTGATTTATGGGGTGACCTGTACTGTTGTATACAAAAATAAATACATAAAGTTAATGGGGGTTGCATCAACCCTAGTGATGCCGCTGCATTTAGGCTATGCTCATGATACTGAAATTTATTTTGTATGGTCTGGTATGGGAGAAGGTACATCATGGGGGTGGGTGATGCAGTGGGTTCTTGCACCAGGTGACACAAACCCTAGTGGTGCCTCTGGCAATGGGCAAAGCCAATAAGCAAATCTCAGTGATTTTTGGTGCAGGAGAAGATGAGTCTGCCGTTGCTGATGTTCTCGTTGAGGAACCCCTTGAAAGCATGCAAGAAATCCTAGAGGCCCCTAAAACACAGTTTTAAAACCACTGATTTACAATAAACCCATTCATTCTACAAGAAGCTGAACATGAGTAAAAGACTCTTTCTCCCATTGAGGACTATGGCTTGCAGATGTTAAAAAAGCTCTCCTCGAGACCAGCTCGCTATGTAACAGTTGCAATGACCTTGCTACGAACCTGGCTGCACAAATGCATCCTAACCAGTTTTTCCTGTCCAAAGATCTGAAAATCCTTGGGTCAAAACAAAATGTGCACGCAAACACCTGCAGTACAGATGTTCTCATAACTGAAAGTTATTTTTGTTCATTCAAAAGATCAGAGGCTCACTTTCAGAGGCATCCCACCCATAGGGCGCGGTGTAGCGCCTGCCATGGGTGCCGGTGAAGGAGCTGAAGGAGATGGTTAGATAGTGTCACCCCCCCCCGCCCCTCCCTGGCTTCCATTGTGCTCTGCAATGGAGTGATTCCAGAAGCAGGGGATATGGCAAGGCTGGATTGCAAGGAAATCAAATTGGGCACTCCTACAGGAAGTCAGCAGGACGTGGTGGCTCAGCGGGTTAATCTGCTGTTGCTGGACTTTCTGACTGGAAGGTTGGGAGTTCAAGACTGCGTGACGGAGTGAGTTCCCGTCGCTTGTCCCAGCCCCTGCCAACCTAGCAGTTCAAAAGCACCTAAATGCAAGTAGATAAATAAGGACCACTTCGGTGGGAAGGTAATGGCGTTCCGTTACTCACACCGGCCACATGACCATGGAAGCTTGTCCTCGGACAAAACGCCAGCTCTACAGGCTTTGAAACGGAGATGAGCACCGCCCCCTACAGTTGGTCACGACTAGACCATTCGGTCGTGGGGGAACCTTTACCTTTTTACAGGAAGTCAAGCCTGATTGCTCCTTCGAAGGACAAGTGCTGACCAGAGGCAGATCTAAGGGAGAGCAAAGCTCTAAGTTTTGCAAGAAGCCTTACCTTGCAGTGGAAATCACTCCTCCCCTGCACCGTTTTAGCCAATCCTCACAGGGAAAAGCAACATCTTGGCGTTGCTTACTGGCTACAGCAGCAAGGGAGAGGAGGAATTTACATGACAGGGTAAGGCTTCTTGCAACACTTAGAGCTTTGCCCTCCCTGTAGAAACGCCTCTGATGCTGACACCCAAATACTTTGGCCACCTCATGAGAAGAGAGTGTCGGGGTCCCCTCCAAGACCTCGCCTTGCCTGGGCCCCTCCAGGGGGACCAGGAGTCCCACAGCCCACTGGTGGGCGCGCCCCTTTGCCGGGGGGGGGCAAGGAGGCCCCAGCTGCACCCCGTGCCAAGGCCTTGCAGCCTGGTGCAGCCTCTGGAGACTCGGAAGGGAGGTTCCCCCTCTCCAAGGCAAAGGGCTCCAGCAGCAAGGCAGATACTGGGAGGGCCCTGCCCTTGGGGCTGGTATTGGGCACATGTCCGACTCTGGCTGGAGGCCAACCAGCATCAAGAGGGCCTGCTCAATGGGCAGGGCCAGTCCCCGAGTCGTGAGGCAGCCCCAGCCAGGAGAGGGACTACTCATGAGGCAACCCCCCTGCCCTCTTTCCACTGACCAGCTGAGGCCCTCCACAGGGTAAGTCAGGGCCTCACCTTACTTACCTCTGGGTCTGCCTGAATTCTGCAGGCTGAAGTCCCGCTGGGGGTGGCCTCTGCCTCCCTGGGGTCTGGACAGAGAGGACTCTTAAAAAAGGTAAGTAAGGTTTTGCTGGGAAAGATTGAAGGCAAAAGGAGAAGGGGGCGGCAGAGGATGAGATGGTTAGATAGTGTCACCGAAGTGATGAACATGAAATTGGGCAAACTCCGGAAGCTAGTGGAGGACAGGGAGGCCTGGTAAGCTGTGGTCCACGGGGTCGCGAAGAGTCGGACACGACTTAGCCACTGTACAACAACAACTTCAGAATGCCAGATGCAGGGTAGTGCCAATGGGATGCAGGCATCTTGTTGTCTCGTGTGTTCCCTGAGGCATCTGGTAGGCCACTGCGAGATACAGGAAACTGGACTAGATGGGTCTTGGGCGTGATCCAGCAGGGCTCTTCTTATGTTCTTAAGGCTGCATGTAGGGCATGGTGACACCTTTTGTCACTGCCCTGCCCCAGGCGCAATCTGATCCTGCTCTGGTTCGGCTCACTTTCCACCTGCATGAAGTTGGAAAAAAAATGAATGTTGTCTCCCTGTTTCATTCCAGGAGAGGCAGTTTGAGGAAATCAGGGAACAAATTTGAATTTTCCACAGTGTTTCAATAGAGTAAATCTCCCCCATACAACCTGGTCCCAAGGGGGTCACCCCTTCCCCCTGCATGGCTGTTTTGAATAAATAAAAGGCATATCTAGTTGGTCGCAACATGCGTGTGCGCGAATTCTAGACCTAGAATTCAAGGTCTAGCTTGAATTTTTAGGATGAGCAACATCCAGTTGGCATTTTCCCCACTTTTCCTTAATATCAGAAGTTCCCATTAGCCAATCATCGAAACGGTTGGAAAGTGATTGTGTAGTTTATCTGCATCCAGGGACAAATTACAATAGCAGATGCTTTGAGGGCAGACTTCTGCATAGTTCAGGGCTTCCCAAACTGAGAGCCCAGGCAGAAACCATCTAAAACACCTGCCAGCCTTTATAAAGGTAAAGGTTTCCCCACGACTGAATGGTCTAGTTGTGACCGACTGTAGGGGGTGGTGTTCATCTCTGTTTCTAAGCTAAGAGCCGGCGTTTGTCCGAGGACAAGCTTCCATGGTCATGTGGCCGGCATGACTATATGCCGAGGCACACTGAACGCTGTTACCTTCCCACCGAACTGGTCCCTATTTATCTACTCGCATTTTTACGTGCTTTCAAACTGCTAAGTTGGCAGGAGCAGGGAAAGCAACAGGAGCTCACTCCGTCACGTGGTCTCAAACTGCCAACCTTCCGGTCAACAAGCTCGTAGCTCAACGGTTTAACCCGCTGCGCCACCACATCCCTGCCAGCCTTTATAACATAGCTCTAATGGGGAGCTGCAGACAATGACCCAGTTGGTAAAGAGAGTCTCTCCAGTTGAAAAGGTTTGGGAGCCACTGCACTAAGTTAATGGATCTTGTCTATGTGGCCCAGTCATCTCATCTCTGCACTGAAGTTCCTTTTGAACAAAAACAATTCTCCTTCCATCTCATTCAATCATTCAAAAGTTGGAATGCAGAACCAATTGTTTATAATTCAGTTCCATCAAAGTTCTGGCAAGGGGGAAATGAAACTGCAGAGAGGACAGCGCAAGATATGAAACAGCATTTATTTACTTCTCTGTCCTCCAGCAATGTTCCTTTGTTATTTATTGCTGTGGCTTTAGACACAATTAATGTTTTTAAAAGACTTTTCCTTTTCTTATTATTGTTTCCTGGGAAGGGAAAGAACCAAATTCCAGGCCCATCACGTTGTCTTCACCATGCTGCTCTAAGCTGAATCACGGTTGAAAAAGTCCCTTTGAGAAGCTTATGCTGCCTTTGGTTTCAGAGAGCTGTGAATGAAGACCAAGACGACGTATATGTGGGTCAATTCAGTGTGACTGATCCATTGCAAACTATTTGGACTCAGCTTCACAATGTAAGATATGTATGGAGAAAGGAATGCTCAGACTTCAAATCCTGCTACTGGAATCAATTATTGAAAACAAACAAATGTGCATGAGTAATATACCGACTGTTTAGTTTCTCTCTCCAGAATTTGGGATTTTTGCTTAATGACCTTTTTGTCAGGAATTGAGGAGAACAGCTTCAGAGCCATGCAGGAGAAAATCATTCAGAGCTAGGATGGGGGGAGCAATAAGAATATTATACTGCTGTTCTTAATTTTTCTACTTTTCTTGCCCAAGTAAAGGGCTTCCTATCAAAAAGTCTAGCTGCCCATTTGAATCCTGGTTGGTTTTGTTTGTTCTGCCATTCATATTATTAAAAATGCAGTCCCAACCTGGAATTAGGCCGGCACAGTTAGGCCAACAAAGTTTGGCCGGCACAAGGGTCACCGTAAAGCTCATTTGGACCACTCTCGGAGTCAGGCAGCATGGTGCACGTCTTGTGATGGCCTCTCTGACTCCGAGAGTGGTCCAAGCATACTTTACAGTGGCCCTTAGGCTGGCCAAGCTTTGCAGGCCTAGCTGTCCTGGCCTAACTCCAGGTTAGGACTGTGCCCTAATTGCCCATTTCAAATAAAAGTATACCCAGATATTTCTGCACATGCATGATTCTCTCACAGTCACACTGCATCATGGTTTTGAGGTAGCCCAATCCTAAGCCCTGTTGGCACCTGGAGGAAGAGGGGCGCTGAAATGGCAACCACCATATTCAATAGGGCCAGGGGGCAGCCACCAGAATCTTCTAGGGGTAATGGAACATGAACTCCCTTACCCTGAGTAGAACACAGTTAGTGGCAATGGGTCTCCTTGGATCTGTGCCTGCATTGGATCTGTGCTTGGATTTAGTGGGTGAAGAACTGAGGAACCCCATGTAGGCTTCCACAACTTGGGAGGGGGCATTGGATTTTATGGCAGAATGTGCTGCCTCCAGCCTGCCCTCTCCCAACGCAGTACTTCCCTTGCTTCCCTCCCCTGCCCCGGGAAATCTCACTGCTGGCTGGTGATAACAATTACCGTTGGTCACTCAAGCATTGGAGTGCCTTACAGCACTTTTGTGACACTGGTGCTAGTGTCACTTGGATGTAGGCCTAGGATTCTGAGGGTGCAATCCTAGCCTGTAGTTAGGCCAGCACAGTTAGGCCAGCAAAGTTTGGCTGGTACAAGGGACACCGTAAAGTATATATGGACCACTCTCGGAGTCAGAGAGGTCAGCACACAGACGTGCGCCATCCTCCCTGCCTCCCAGAGTGGTGCAAACATGCTTTACAGTGGCCCTTGTTCTGGCCAAACTTTGCTGGCCTAACTGGGCTGACCAAACTCCAGGTTAGGATTGCTGCTCTGAAACTGGTACTCTAATTTCAGTTGAAACTGGTGTTGGAAGCAACTCTGGGAGTTCCAATGGCGGGAGCGTTGGAGGGATCAAGTTAGAAAAGAGAAACCTCTCCGGAGAGAAGCTTACTGGTGTTGCAACAGTGGCTAAACCCTAATTTCAAAACCATGTTGAGGGCCACCAGGATATGGGCATTGGAGCTTGGAATTAATGGAACCAGTGTTCCTTACTTTGAGGAGACCTCTGTGACTTCTACTCCACTGCAGAATGCAGAACAGGCCCCACTGGGACAGCTATGTCAGTGCTGGAAAGTTGGTTAGGACTGCGCCCTACAACTAACAAAAGAATGGTTGTCCAGAAGCCTTAACATGCAAATTGTGTGTGGTGTATTTGGAGTGTGTTTCATAAATTCTTACCCAAGCTGATGATTATGTAAATTTACCCATAGACTATTGTGATTAGAATCACATCTGGCGTTTTCTGTGTCGAAAGTCATCTTCTATGTTTCACATCAAATAAAATTACTCACAAGGGATGGTCATTACTTTCATGCTTTCCTTGTGACTTTCAAAAGACATCTGGCTGGCTGCTATTTGAAACCGAACACAAAGCACTACCTTCAATTTTTGTCCCCCCAAACAACATGGTCAAGAGTTTGCATATGCAATTACTGATAATAAGTTCTTACCTTAATTTTTTTAAGGGTTTTTTGTGTATGTCAAGAATGGGACACGGAAGCATTGCAACCCATAAACACAAATGAATAGCTTTTGAAATATTTTCTCCGTATTCTCAGAGTTCCTGTGAAGCCTCGACAAAGAGTTTCACTATCTAGTTCACTGTAAGTCAGATTGATTTATACGCATAAGACAATGCATAACGCAATCTGTAACCCTGCAGGTTTTTATTACGCTTGCTGAAGTGAGTTTTGATCAATTATGGCTCCTAATGAGGTAACACAGGGCTGGTGAATGGTAATTATAGTTAACATGTAAATAATAGAACATGTTTACTCTCCTTAAAGTTGATATTCATCTACCGTATCTGAAACCTGAAAAGATTGCTTGTTTCGCAGCAGCAAGATGGATAGTATTTTCATTTCATTTAGAACTGCATTAGAGATCATCAGACAATGTATAAAAGTGTAAAACCAGCATCGTTTTTCCTGAAAAATACTCCCTGTGCTTTTAGCTATCCATAGGATGCCATAAATAGGCTCAAACAGCCTTGCTTTTCTATAAAACATCTGGAAAGAACACCTATGCAAATGGATGGGCATGATAGCAAAGTGAATGTGTGCGTGCTGGAATTTAATATGTAGCAATGCATGAATAATTTTGCTACTTGATGGTACTACCATTTCCATTTTCAGTGATAACTGCACAGAATCTGATCTCTGGTCAAAGACTGCTAAGAGCAACAATGAAACTGACCAGTTTCCTTCCCATTTGTGCAGGAACGGGAAAATCCCTTTGTAGAAGTGAAACTGCAAAGGTTTTCAAATGAAATCCATTTAGGGTTCGAGCTCAGTGAAGGAGCTTTCCTGGACTCTCTACAGAGGTTCTGAGAAAACTGAGTTTTTCTTAGCAACCTCTGCAGGCAATTTTCTGCATTTGCACACAGTGTGCAAATTTTACTGCATCAATCTTCCCACTCTGATCAATGTGTGTATGAGTTTGTATAGCCAGCCATTGATGGTCTTTCTCCAACCAGCACACTCAAGAATCTGCACATGCAAACACTGACAATTCGTGGGGGTGGGGGGACAAGACAAACATGAGGGTCTAGAACATTTATTTTTTACAAGCAGAACTACAACATCCACATTGGAAATCAAAACTGGCAGATAACTTTGGAATCTCTAATATAGTTCTAATTTAATAAGTCTCTATTCAGGCTGGTTTTCCCAATGGCAAACAGGGTGTCTTATGATCAACTTAATTTTTTGTGCTAATACTGAAATACAATTAATGAGCCTAAATGCAATTCACTACCTACTAAACCCAACAGACTGGAATTGTTTACTTTTCAATTACAATATCCCCAGGATGTGCGGATCAGTTGTCCCTAAGAAACATTAGACCTGGCATTGCAATATTTTTGCACAGTGGGCACCACAATGCACTGCATATGTGTATCCTGTAAGACATTCTGACTTTCAATGAACAAGCCAATGAAACTCCAGTTAAGTGTTTTCTAGGGACTCTGGGAGCACAATCCTAACCTGGGGTTAAGCTGGCACAGTTAGGCCACTAAAGTTTGACTGGCTTAACTGTGCCCAACATAACTCCAGGTTAGAATTGCGCCCTAAGTCATTAGCAATGCCACTGCCTCACTAAACAAGAAGCAACTAGGTGCAGAAGTCACAAAGAGGAGGCATCTAATGATAATTCCAATACAAGAGCTGCTCTGGTTGTAACCAGGCATCACAAGACATTCTTGCTGTAAACAGAATTCTGGACTCTATGATACTTAAGGCTCAATATTCAAATTTCCAGCACCAATGCAGCCCCAAGGTAAGGGAACAAACATTCCCTTACATTAAGGAGGCTTCTGTAACTACTCCCCCTCCACAGGATGCAGCTCATGTCCAATTGGCACGGTTGCGTCAGTGCTGGAAAGTTAAGATAGGATTGCACCCTTAATCTGATCCAGTAAGGGAATTCTTACATCCTATATAATCTTCAACTCATCAGCACCCTGGGGCAGCAAAATGGCTCAGCCACAGGCATTCTGCCTGCGGAGAATGAAATTTTCAAGCCGCAAAAACAATGTAAAAGGAGCCACGTCAGGCCAGTCTCAAAGCTGGCTCAAAATCCATTGCGATGCTGGCACACGGAAGGCTTTTCAGAGTTGCTTCTATTGTATGCATCTTCAGCACCCACCCACTCTTTCCCCCTTAAGCTGCCAGGCACTTTCTAAGTGTGCTTGTTCATCCTAAACTGTGAATTCGAAGCGAAGGGCTAAAGCACACATTGCTTGATTTGATGTCGGCTTTGAACGATTTGACTGTCGGCTGGTGAGAACAGAAATCAAAGCAAGCATGAACAGCTGTTGCCCCTTCTAGCCGCAGCGTGCCTGGAAAGGAGACGGCATCCCAAAAAGAGGGCAGCTGACTGTGTTTGGTAGCGGTTTTTAAATGAAGCGACAAGAGTTTGTCCTAGGAAGCCCACCATCCTTTAGGACAAAGTGGGGAACCTCTAGGTTCTGGTTAATTAGCCACATTTGCTTGAATTTCTTCATTTCATTTTTCACATAGGGGTGTTTTGTTCAGAGTGTCATCAAGAGTACAATTGCCCACGTCTTTGAAATTCCACTCATCAACTCCGAATGTGCGAGTCGATCGTGAAGCTGGCTTGTAAAGAAAGAAATGGGGCTGCTCCCCACTAAAAAGGCTCTGGGTCATTCTTCCCTGTGGCTTAATTGAACGTGTTGTGCAATGAAATGGACATGCTGCCAGTGGGCCTAGGAAGCTGCCTTACACTGAGGGTGCAACCCTAACCAAATTTCCAGCACCAGGGTAAGGGCAATGCAGCTCTGAAGTGAAACATTCCCTTCCCTTGAGGAGACGTCCATGACTACTATTCCGCTGCAGAATGCAGAACATGCCCCATTGGCATAGCTGTGTCAGTGCTGGAAAGTTGGTTCGGATTGCACCCTGAATCAAACCATTGCCTATGCTGACTCCTGGCTCTAACAGGACATGAGAGGTAGGCCGCATGCAAGGCCCTGTCCCCAGGCCGTGTGGCCCCGATTCGGGTTGCACGGCTTCCTTGGACCTGCACCCATGATTTGTGGGCACAGATCCGAGGAACCCAGCAGGGACGCTGGGAAGGCAAACATGCCCTTGAGCCAGGGAGGCTCCTGCTGCCTTCTAAGTGGCGCTGGATACAGCACAGACCTGCTGACCTGGAGCATGCGCACACTCACAGCAGCAGCTGGTGCCCCTTCCATGTTGTACCCAGGTCACGTGCCCTGGTGTGCACTGCTTTCAATGATTTTCAAGAGAGGCAATTTGTCCAGCCATCAGCCTGGAGTGAATCAGTCAAGATTGGGTTGTGTACTTGCATGTGTGAATCAGCCCTTCAATGTGGTAGAGAGTCCTAAATGGATTTTGTTTTGCCAAAACGTACTCTCGTGCACCACCACTAATTCAGGTGCAATACTGAATGGCTCTCCAAATGGAAAAATCCTAGTTACGAGGTGGGAGGAGCCTTCTGGCAATGGCGAACGCACTCGGGGCAGCTCTGTTTCCTCGAGGTGTTCAACTCTCCGTGTGAGGACCTCTGGACCAAAATGAGGTCGTTCAGCTGCCAGGTGAGGCAGTGAACCCTGTGGGTGCAATTTCCTTTAACCCTTACAACGGCAATTGTGGGGTGTAGAGGAGACAGCCCTTTTCAATTTTTGGATCCCACGGAAGAGAACGCCTAGCCGAAGAGCTGGGACAAGCCAGAAAGACTCTCACTTCAACAGCTTAGCGAAGATGTAAGCGTTTTCTTTGAAAAACCTGATTCTAATTTCCATTTCTACAGAGTAAATAGGTGCTTAAGAAATGTTAATTTGGTGAATTGGGGAATGGCAAGTTAACCTAACGAAGAAGGAAGCGACTAGCAACAGCAACGTGTGAAATGGCGGCCAGAGGCGTGCAAGCCGCTGGTATTCAACTAACATGGTATTCAATTAACATATGCAAGCCCTAATGAAAACCTTTTGATTGCAATGGGAAATTGTTTGTGAAGGCATTTAAGTCAGCTTGTTGTTAAATACATTGCAATTGAGTTGGATTAAAAAAATGATAAAGCTAAAAAAAATCAAACAAATATAGAGATTTAAATTGGACACAGGAACAAACGTTAAATCTATTTGTCTGAATGGGAACTGACTGTTTAAACAGAAGCGCTGCGTTCTAGTAAGCCTGAACTTGCAACTTTCAAAACTAAGAAGTCTCTATGTGCTATGCTCCCTATAAATGGCGACTACTGGCTTTTGAATACTTAAGAGATGTTAATTTGAGAATCTGCAAGTCTTCCCAACGAAGAAGCCCTAATGTAAACTTCGTAATTGCAATGGGAAAGTGTTTGTGAATGCATCTAAGCCAGCTTGTTGTTGCTGGATTTTGAATACAAGGAGACGAAGGCAATTTAACATTCCAATACTTTGAGTAAATTACAAAACAAAGGCGAAGTGGTTTGTACCTGATTGAAAGCAAGACTAAAGTTATAGATTGAACTTTAATAAAGCATTAGGAATTAAAAAAGGAAAAAAGGAAGAAGATTCAGTTGGAAGGAAGAACCATTCTTTTAACTTTACAAAGAACATTGAAAAGAACATCTTAAAGAACGTTGAAAGAAAAATTCACTAGAAAAGCAGAAGAAGAAGCATCTATTTAATTTATATATACTGATTCCATATTGTGCTGAATTTAACACTGAATATTGAATTGTGTTGAATTTTATATTACATAATTTTGCAGTATTAAGCTAATATTAATATGCTTTAAGTTAGTGGGTGGTTTTTCCGATTTTTCTCCATCCTTTTTTGCTTTCCTCCTTTTTTCCTCCATCTTTTCCTGTTTTCCTCCATCTTTACTAAAGCTTAGCAAAATTAGGAACTGCTTGTAATACACTTATGTTAAGATATACTTTATTTTTGTCTCTTCCCTTTCTAGTTATTTTTCCATCTTTAACCTCTCCTGCTTCTGATGCAATTTAGAGTATAATTTGCCTTTGTAATTAAAGGCTAGAGGGGGTGTGTGTCTATAAGTGATGATTGTTAAACACTAACTGAAGGGCTCTGTTATTGTTCAAAAGGAAGAATATATGCATATATAGAGAGAAAAGGGGGAAAAAACGCAAAACTACAGAAGAAATTTCAAATTGCTAAAAGGTTAAGTGGGAATTTTTTGTAGTTGTTATATCTTGCCATTTATAAGAAGCTTTTGATTGATCTAATCATTTAAGTCGTACTGTTAAAGATAATATTGTAAAGAATGACAGCTAAGAAAGAAGGTCTTAGAGTAGGGGTTAGGACCTCTCCATTATTGACTTCGGGTTTGTCTAATTTGGTGAGGCAAGATTTAAAAAGTATGGAAGCAAGAAGGGAGATTCAAAATGATACAATCTTAGCAGCAATAGAACAAATGCGTCTAGATATACGAGAAAATATAAGAGAATCAGAAACTAGAATAACAACAAGATTTGAAAATAAGTTAGAAGAATTTCAAATGCAATTAAGTAAGGTCTCTGAGGAAATGAAAATAGCTACTAAAGATAGGAAAAAAATAAAAAAAGAAATACATTCAGTTCAAGAGGAAATTACGGAGTTAAAGAGTGAGTTTGAACAGTTAGAACTTATACAGTTAAGACAACAAATGGAAAATGCAAAGATGTTAATTCGTATTCGGAATTATCCGGAACAACAGAAAGAAATAACAGAGAAAGTAATTAAAAATTGGCTAGAACAAGAATTAGAAATAGCAGAAGAAGTCTTAGAAGAGGGAATAGAGATAGTATATAGAAAGAACTCTAATTATGCCAAAAGATATAATAAACCAAGAGAAATAATTATAAAGTTCAGCAGAAAGAAACTGAAAGAGGAAATTCTGACGAGGTTAGAAGAAAAAGAAAGAATAGTAAAAGAACATAAACTCTTGATATTAAAAGAAATTCCCTATCAGGTAAGGAAAAGAAGAATTCCTTATAAAGACTTCAATGCGGTTTTAAGACAAAATCAAATAAAATACAAATGGAATCTACCAGAAGGGGTTAGTTTCTATTATAAAGCCAAATATTATAATATTAACTCAGTACAAAAAAAAGAACAATTTTTAGATAAATTCGGCAAACAATTAGGAATTATAAATACAAAAGGTATAGACAGAGAAGGAAAAGGAAGATATGAGAGAAAAGGAAAGTCAGAATTAAGTAGTTCAGAGGAAGTGGAGGAAATAATTAGTCAAGACGCAGAAAGTAAAGGAGAAGATTCTCAAGAAGATTCAGAATCAAGAGGCGCCGTGGCATTAAGGAAAAAGAATGATAAGGATACAATCAAGCAACAAGATGTACAGGAGGGGGAAAGAAGGAGGAAGACAACAAGGAAAAAGAGATGAATAATTTATAAATGTAAACTAAAATACTGTTACTTAATATAAATGGACTAAATAACCCGACTAAAAGGCTAAAAAATATATAAATAATTAAACAAAGTCAATCCAGATATAATATGTTTACAGAAAGTCTATATAAAAGACCAACAAAAAACTGATATATAATGAAATATTAGGGATTGTATTTTCAACAGTATTGGTTAATAAATAAGAAAAAAGGTGTGGTTATGTATGTTAAACTAGCTTTGAACTCAGAATTAATTTGGAAAGATGTCCAGGGACAAACATCCATTTTACAATCAAAATTATTAATTATTGATATGTAGGCAAAAAATATTAGGTAAGAACAACCTTATAAGACCTTATATCAAAAGATAATTGATCTTGCCCTCTTGGAATTGAAGGATCGATTTTGGAATTGAAGGACGATTTTGATAAAGCGGAGATGTATATATAAAAAAATATGTTTTACTACGAATATATTATATATTATAAGGATAAAAAGGTAGAAATGGAAAAAATATGCAGATTATGGAAAAAAAAAGATTTTTGATTAATATATTATTTTGCTGTGACCTTTTGTTTCTTTCCCTAAGTCTCCCTGTCCCGTGTCGTCCTTATTACCTATCCCTATGTCTTTATATGTGTAAACACAAATAAAAAAAATATACCAAAAAAAAAAAAAAAAAAAAGGAAAAATCCTAGTTACTTCCTCCTCCTCTATTACTTCCTAGTTACATCCTCTGGACTGCTATTTCAAGAAACATAGCAAAAACTCATCCTGGCCTCACCCAATTCAATTTGATTTCTTATTGTTTGGTTTACTGAGCTCCAGAAGAAGTAAGAGAAGTGTGTGTGTGTGTGTGTGTGTGTGTGCGCGCACACACACACACACACACACACAAAGAGAGAGAGAGAGAGAGAGAGAGAGAGAGAGAGAGAGAGAGCACAACAAAATATTTAGTGAGGTGCAGAATATGAGAATATTTTGAGACACAGAAGTGATATGGATAAGAAAGAAATTAAGCAAAGCAGATGTTGGATACTCCCCATGTTTCTAGGGAGTGAAAGATTCCAAGAACTGCTTACTTAGATTTGGTTGCCTTTGGATGAGAGAGTAAGCTGGAGACTTACAGTGTAGTGTTGGAATATTAGCTTTACATGCAAAAATACAAACAGAGCACAAGTGGATGCAAACAGCAGACATTCCTACAGGGTAGCACATCCACAATTCCATATCGTATCTCCTGAGTGAGAGCCTTGAATCCCATGATGCCTTTGGCCAGGTCACCGTTCTCTCTGTGTCTCTGTTCAAAACTGAGACATTTCAGTCATAGGGGGTGATTCGGGAGGAACGAAGGAGGTTTCTGGGTACAGGGCCCTCTCCTCTTGACCATCACACAGCCACAAAAGGTGAATGCGTCCACAAACTTTAACGCTGACGATTGCTAAGATTTCCCTATTGCAGCCTGGAGAATGAGTGCTGTAAGGGTACATAGCTACTGCCCCACTGCTTGCAGGGAGCACTGTAGCCCTGAAGTACCACAGCGAGAGGTCCACACCACTGAGGGCGCAATCCTAACCTGGAGTTAGGCCGGCACAGTTAGGCCAGCAAAGTTTGGCCGGCACAAGGGCCACCATAAAGCACGTTTGCACCACTCTCGGAGTCAGGGAGGATGGCGCACATCTGTGTGCTGGCCGCTCTGACTCCGAGAGTGGTCCAAACATATGTTATGGTGTCTCTTGTGCCGGCCAAACTTTGCTAGCCTAACTCCAAGTTAGGATTGCACCCTGGCTTGTATCAGCAGCCTCTACCGGCACGTACTCAATAGCACTCCCAGCATCCTACATGGGCTGTGAGTTCAGGTAAGATCAGAAAATTTAAGTCCCCAGGACATTCTTGGGCCCCCTCCTTTGGCTCCTGGGCCCCCATTTCAACCTTGCCCATGGGTACAAATTCCACCTTGCACCCTTCTCATGCAGCCTGGGCTGGAGTCAGTGGTGGCATCTAAATGATTTAAGAACAGGAACTGTTGTGTAAAAAAAAAAAAACAAGCCAGTGAGAGTGCAGTGGGCGGAGTCAGCCCTAATTTTAACAACAGGAACTCCATTCCTGGGCGTTCCTGCAAGATGACACCACTGGCTGGAGTCCAGCAAGTCCAGAATCCCACTGTGCATGCTTCTACCCAGCGGCGTCATGCAGCCGGAACGCTGGGCGGGAGGAACGGGTGAGCGGCAGCCAGCCCATTGCATTCCGGTCCATTTTGCCGTCTTCCCCGCCCCCCGCTCACCCGTTCCTCCTGCCCAGCGTTCCAGCTGCATCTACCACTGCTTCTACCTGCTGTCCCCACTGCCCCTCTCATCTCCTTTGCTTGCACTATCTTTACATCTACTTCATGATGGGTGCAGGAGGTCAGCAGACAAAATGACCACAGAGTATGGGTGGGTGCAGCCAGCATTATCTCGTCTTCTACTTGAAGAGTCCTGTTCCAAAGTGGCTGCGCTGACAGTTTGGGCAAAGGCCCTACATCATGCATAAACACTCATTTTCTCAACAGTGTGTTTTATGATTTGTGATGCACCGCTACTTTGGAATGCATCTGGCGAAAATCAGCAAGAGGGAGTAGCATCATACCAAGTGTGTGGCTGCCCTTGGAGCCAGTGAGCAATTGTGAAAAGCCAAAGCTCTGTTGTAGAAATAACCAGAACGGACTTGCATCCTTGCTTGCTTATTGAAAGATGGCATGTTCTGGTACCCCCCGCCCTGCTTGTCTAGCTCAATTCAAGGCAATCTTATACTTACCGGAGCTGTCAGTGAGCAAGAGTCTATGGGGAATGTGATTAGCTGCCCTGTTCTGAACACCAAGTCTCTGGTGGAAGAGGAATTTTGCCAGTAAACGGCTGTCTCCTGAGTCCTACACTCAAGATCTTGTTGCTACAAGTTAGCAAAGAAATATTGAATCCGCCATTCCATAGCAATTATGGACAGCTTTTAATTGCCCCTAACATCCTGTTTGCTTTTCTGAATGAGTGCCCCACACCGAGCCGTTGCTTTCAGGCACAATGGCTCCACAGACTCTTTTGTGGATTGGAACTGGCTGGGGGTGGACAGGGCAGGTTTAGAGTCTGGCAGGACTCCTGACACATCCTTCTACCTGCCCTGAAAAAACTTCCATGCCACTTCTGCCTTGTCTAAGTGAAAAATTCAATGAGGTGGTGTCCAACGTTTTTGGACCACAGAGCATCCGAGCAAACCTTGACTCCGAGGGTGGTCCAAACCTCCTTGACTCCATCAGCCCAATCCTAAGCAACATAGCAAGGCTGGCGCAGCAGGGCTGCATCCTAAACCCAGTATCCTAAGCCTTATCCCCAGACCGTGCGGCCCCAATTTGGGCTGCGCCGTCTCCTTGGATCTGCATCTGCTATTTAGCCCAAATGTGCCCTTGCGCCGGGGAGGCTCCAGCCTCCCTCATACTGGGCTGGATATAGGGTAGGCCCACCGGCCTGCCTGTTCCAGCTCAGTATAGGATTGCGCCCTAACTTAGCAGTTCAGTGCAACACAGACCTGAGCATGTGACGATGCTCAGTCCCCTTAGTCCAGTGGTGTCATCTAAATGATTTAAGAACAGGTACTCACTTTTGATTGGCACGTGTCGGGACCCGCCCACCAGAAGTGACGTCATAAGCCGGAAGTGATGTCGTGGCAGGAAGTGACATGAAAAAAGCCCTTTTTGAGGCCTCAGACCATTTTAAACTGACCCAACAGTTGCAACAGTATTCCACAGCACCCCCAGAACATGTTAAGGAGGCCTGGCATCATGTTAAAGTGACCCAACAGTTCCAAAACCCCAGAGCAGCTCATTTTTCAGTGGCAAGGCAAGGCAAGGCTCCGCTCGCTGCCTGCCTGCCTGCCTGGCTCTGAGAACGTGCAGGCAACTCAAACATGCAGGAAATTCAAACGTTGCAGGGGGCGGAGTCAACGAGTGGGCGGGCGAATGGGCGGGGCCAGCCTTGCACCCTTCTCATGCAGCCTAGGATTCCTAGAAACCGGTACTCGCGTACCCCCGCGTACCCCCTGCATGACATCACTGCCTTAGTCCTCTTAGGGGTAGAAAGGCAGGCTAGAAATGTGCTAAAAAATAAAACTAAAATGATGACAGCTCGAGCTCGAGGTGACAGCTGTGCCAAATATGCAGGAGAATGAGATGAACAGCTCCTCTTCAGAGTGCAGGAATACAGGTAGGGAGGGGTCATATCTTAGGATGCCCTCTGTAGTAAATCTAGCCCAGTTCTAGTTGTAGCCCAGCCCATTCTCTGTGTACCAGTTGACAGCTTGATCATCACCCATCAATTTTTGCCTCTCATTCCCACGAGGTTGAGATACTTTGGTTCCTGTACCCTGGTGAAAGCATCAACTTTCCCAGTGGTTCTCCTCAGATCTGAGCCAGCACAATTTCTGGAGCTGTGGAACTCCTTGCCACAGAAGGGGGTGATGTCGGCTGGCCTAGGTACCGAAACAGCAGTCGCAGATCTGAGCAAGCCCATCGGGGCGGCTGATACCTACCCCGGGGCAATGGCGTGAATGTGCCCTAGCCCCGAGAGGCTCCAGCCAGCTTCTAACTTGCACTGGATACAGTGCAGGCCGGCCAGCCTTGCTGTTCCAGTACAAGTTAGGATTGCGCCCTGAGGATTCAAGCTCAGTGTGAGAGAGCTCCCTATGCCCGGCCTCACATGACCTCAGCTGATTGTGTTTTTGATCTGCAAACAAGTTCTTGAAAGGAAAACTCTGAATTTGTGAATTAACATTCAATGAAGGCAGGGCTAGCAAATCAATTTTGTGTAAGCATTTACACAAGCATTTATTCCTTTCGCCTCAGACATGTAACATTCGCCTGTAACATTCTTATGTAGCCTTAGATGAAATGCCAGAAAGGAGCTCTGCTTTCCTCTGCCAAGCAGCCCAAGAAGCCAGCCTTTTAAGGACTTTCAAAAATGTTCAGTGAAGCCTGAATAGTAAATTCTTCATTATTTCTAACACACATTGTCTTGTGGGAAAACTATTGGGGTAAGTAGCCAAAATACAATCTTTAGCTGTAAATTAAAGTGCTAGTTTTGACTTTTAAATCCCTTTACGGTTTGGGTCCAGGGTATTTGAGGGACCGCCCTCTTCCATACAAGGGACAAGGTGGTACTGCGGGTTAAACTGCTGCTGCTGGGCTTTCTGACCGGAAGGTTGGGAGTTCGAGACCATGCGACTGAGTGAGCTCCCATTGCTTGTCCCAGCTCCTGCCAACCTAGCAGTTCGAAACCACCTAAAAATGCAAGTAGATAAATAGGGACCACTTTGGTGGGAAGGTAACGGCGTTCCGTGCACTACGGCATACAGTCATGCCGGCCACATGACCACGGAAGCTTGTCCTCAGAAACACTGGCTCTACAGGCTTAGAAACGGAGATGAGCACTGCCCCCTACAGTTGGTCATGACTAGACCATTCGGTCATGGGGAAACCTTTGCCTTTACCTTCTTCCATACAGTCCTACCCATGCTCTCAGGTCATCTGGGGCTCTATTGACTGTGCCGCCACCAGGTCAGGTGAGGGGAGTGGCGGCCAGGAATAGGGCCTTCTCAGTGGTGGCTCCACAGTTGTGGAATTCCCTCCCCTTGGAATTAAGAACATCTCCCTCGCTAGCAATCTTTCAGTGGGGTCTTAAGACCTTTCTTTTTAAGGATGCATTTAATTGATGACATGCTGGCATTTTAACTTATATTTTATGTTGTATTTTAATTTGTAATTTTTTAATCTGCAATGTTAGTGATTGCATTGTCCATTGTGGTCCGTCGTTTTTTAACGGTTATTGTTTTTAAATTTTGTTCTGTATTTTTTATTGTAAGCTGCCTTGGGTGCTGTAACAAGAAGCAGAAAGGTGGGGTATAAATTCATTAAATAATAATAATAAATAATAAGTATTTGAACCACACAAAGCATTAGCAAGTGTGTTTGTGGGTTTGCGTTTTCCTATGGTGGCCATTGTTCTTTCAAGCATGACCCCACATTAGCTCACCCAAAAGGATTTAAATATTCCAGCATGCAAACATGCATGTGCGCACGCATACACATTCGCACACGGGGGGGGGGGGGTCCCAATTCTATCCAACTTTCCAGCGCCAATGTAGCCATGTCAACAGGGCATGTGAGCAACCTGAAGTCAGGAGCTGCACTGTGGCTGCATCAGCACTGGAAAGTTGGATCGGATTGGGGCCGCAGAGGCAAAAAAGTCACAAAAGTTGACAGTGGCAAAATGGGGCAGGGGAATTTCAGAGGTTTGGGGGGGGCATAAATTGGCACCAAGTATGGAGCAAACTGGTACATGGCAAATGCTCAGGTAAATCAATACCAGTTCATGTCCTCTTCACAAGTTACCCTCCCACATTCATTGAACACATGGAATGGGAGCATGTTGGTTAACCACATGCCCCATAGCAATGCACCTGCTGGCCATGCACCCAGATATCCCCACATCCAGGGCTTGTCTAAATCTGGGGGGAGATCCTCTGAAGGATTTAGAGCCCTGGATGCCCAGTTTGGATGCCCAGTTTTGCCCTCTATGTTTAGCAATAACCAGTGGTGTCATCTACGCACCAGTAGACGATACCACTGGCAATAACCTCATGTGTGTGAGAGACATGGATTGGAAGCATGGTGTGGGAGGAAGGACAGAAGCCCCTTCCTCCGAGCTTCAGGTTCCTCCAATCCAACTTCTTCCCTGATGACTGCTGTTAGAAAAAGAAAAATACATTAATCCTATTCATTGCCATTCCTCTCCATGTATACAGTGGTGGTCCTGCCATTAGCCCAGGGAAGGGGTGCTAAATTCCTCTGCAAATGCCAATGCCAATGTGGGCAGGCCTAGTATAGGGGACTGCTGATCCATTGCTGCCCACTCTATAGAGCCTACTGCAGCCTCCAGTAAGACATTAAACAGTACTTCCAGTTTTCCGATGACCCCCAGGTGTCACTTGGGCCAAGGATGTGACTGCCTTTATGAATGGAGAAGAAAGGAGTGCAGTCCTAACCTGGAGTTAGGCTGGCACAGTTAGGCTGATCAGTTAAACTGATCAGGTTTAACACTGATCATTGCTAAGATAACCATATTGCAACTTGGAGAATGAGTACTGTAAGGGTGCACCATTGCTGCCCCACTGCTTGTGGGGAATACTGTAGCCCTGAGGTACCACAGCGAGAGGGCACAATTCTAACCTGGAGTTAGGCCAGCACAGTTAGGCCAGCAAAGTTTGGCCGGCACAAGGGCCACCATAAAAGCGCGTTTGGACCATTCTCAAAGTCAGGGAGGATGGTGCACATCTGTGTGCTGGCCTCTCTGACTCTGAGAGTGGTCCAAACATACTTGACGGTGTCCCTTGTGCCGGCCACACTTTGCTGGCCTATCTGTGCCTGCCTCACTCCAGGTTAGGATTGTGCCCTGAGGAATATTGGAGAGTAATATTCAAAGAGGGCTATTGAGTTTGACCCTAAGTGTGGCCCTAAGAAAATAAGCAAATACCTTGAAGGGAGATTTTGAGGAGGGCATAGAAAGAAGCAAGGAGAAGGCAGAGAAATGAATCCCTGATTTTGTAAAATGTATGCAAGTAACTTCAATATTATTACACAACTATGCAATGGGGATATGAAGATGCGTTTGGTGGGCATAATTGCCCGCAGAAGCATAATACCTGTCTGGAATTGCTTTCTTACCCATGGTAAGACAAGAAATTGTTGACACTCAGAAACGTTTTTGGTCCCCTTCAGATCCAACATGTACCCTGGCTCTTAGGAAATCATCACACTTTATTTGAATAGAATGCCATTTCCTTGTACAATAAAACTGAGCAAACTGGAAGTCATTCATTCAGCACAAGGTACATGATTGTGCAATAATTGAAAAGCCTGGAGAGAACACGAAAATTCGATTCCCAAAGACTTTGGAGTTTGCATTAGCGTTTTCTCCAGCCCTTTACTCTAAACATGGGGGCCGGGGAAACAATGAAGAGCTGTCATTTCCTTTGAATATCCTGAGAAAATGGGAGTGACAGGAAGGCAACTCAGCTGAGCTATCAGTTTTCTGGCAGGATGCCTTCGTGGTTTTTCAGAAAAGAGAAGGAAAGTGCAAATAGGTAGGAGCGAAGTTTGAAGAAGTTTGAAGTTTGAAGAAGAGGAAGCTCTGGACTAGGTTGATAAAAAGCCAGGCTCATAAATATTTCTTTTTCTTGAAAAGTCAGACAAAAATGTCAATTGTGAAAAAGAAAACGGAGTTATGGCCCAAATTAACGTGACTTCTAAACGAGGGACCAGAGAATGAAGGACTTTCAGACACTAATGAAATTCATTCTTTTTGATGGGTAATGTCAGGGCTGGCCAATCTCTGCCAGCTGAAGTTGTTGCCTCAGACAGCAGATTGGTGGGTGGCCGGGGTGGGGGTGACGATCTTTCTTCACCAACTTGCCTCCACTGTTCCTCTTTTTCTTTCCGGTACTTGTTTGGATAAGGAAGAAGGGGACCAAGAGGGAGAGGAGGTGTGAAAGATCTTATGAGAGGAGGTGAAAGAGGAGGTGTGTGGATCTTATGGATCCAGAATTGGTTGAGGGCCAGGAAACAGAGAGTGGGGGTCAATGGGCAATTTTCAGAATGGAGAGAGGTGAAAAGTGGAGTGCCCCAGGGATCTGTCTTGGGGCCCATGCTTTTCAACTTATTCATAAATGACCTGGAGACAGGGATAAGCAGCGAGGTGGCCAAGTTTGCGGATGACACAAAACTTTTCCGGGTGGTAAAACCCAGAAAGGATTGTGAAGAGCTCCAGAAGGATCTCTCCAAGTTGGGGGAATGGGCAGCCAAATGGCAGATGCGTTACAACATAGACAAATGTAAAGTGATGCACGTTGGGGCAAAAAACCAAAACTTTACCTATAGGCTAATGGGTTCTGAGCTGTCTGTGACAATTCAGGAGAGAGATCTCGGGGTGCTGGTGGACAATTCAATGAAGGTATCGACCCAGTGTGCGTCAGCAATTAAGAAGGCCAATTCCATGCTTGGGGTCATTAAAAAAGGGGTTGAGAATAAAACAGCCAATATTATCATGCCATTGTACAAATCGATGGTAAGGCCACACCTGGAATATTGTGTCCAGTTCTGGTCGCCGCATCTCAAAAAGGACATAGTGGAGTTGGAAAAGGTGCAGAAGAGAGCGCCAAAAATGATTACGGGGCTGGGGCACCTCCCTTATGAAGAAAGACTGCAGCGTTTGGGGCTCTTCAGTCTAGAAAAAAGGCGCCTGAGGGGGGACATGATTGAGACATACAAAATTATGCATGGAAGGGATAAAGTCGATAGAGGGATGTTCTTTTCCCTCTCTCAAAACACCAGAACCAGGGGGCATCCACTAAAACTGAGGGTTGGGAGAGTTAAAACAGATAAAAGGAAGTACTTTTTTACCCAGCGGGTAGTTAATCTGTGGAACTCCTTGCCACAGGAGGTGGTGATGGCATCTGGTCTTGATGCCTTTAAGAGGGGATTGGACAGATTTCTGGAGGAAAGGTCCATCGTGGGCTATAGGCAATGATGGATTGTGCAACCTCCTTACAAAGGTGGTGGGCTACTGGTACCGGGTGCAAGGGAGTGGCAACAGGATGCAACAGGATCTTGTTGTTTCATGCCTCCCTGGGGCACCTGGTGGGCCGCTGTGAGATACAGGAAGCTGGACTAGATGGGCCTTTGGCCTGATCCAGCAGGGCTCTTCTTATGTTCTTATGTTCTTATGAAAGGGCTGAGCCGGAAAGTGCTGAGCTGGAATAGAGGCTGATGCACCATGGGTAAAGGGGTTGACTTTAGCAAGGGGAGAGAGATTGAGACTGAGACTGAGACTGAGACTGAGATTGAGATTGAGAGAGAGAGAGAGAGAGAGAGAGAGAGAGAGAGAGAGAGAGAGAGA
>JAJKFI010000002.1:47561128-47572298 GCA_029204185.1 Lerista edwardsae | reverse complement strand
CGCGGGGAAGATGGCAAAACGGAGCGGTACGCAACGGGCGGGCTGCCGCTCACCCGTTCCCCCCACCCAGCGTTCCGGCTGCATGACGCCGCTGGCTGCAGTGCCAGCTCAAGCTGCCAGCCTGCCACTCCTGCACCAGGAGTACAAGGGTGTTTCTCGGTGGGGGGAGGGCAGAAGGGGGGGTGAGCCAGGAAATGAGCCAGGTAGGGGGTGGAGCTGGGATGCGGCAATTAGGCCACATCCAAGCGCCCGACCCCAGGCCGCACAGCCCCAATTGAGGCCACGCGGTTTGTTTGGATCGGTGCCTGCTAAATAGCAGGCGCAGATCTGAATAGTCCGTCAGGGTGGCTGGCACCTACCCCAGGGTAAGGGCACGAATGTGGCTGTGGTGCTGCCTGGAGCCGTGGAGGCCTGCCCACTCCAGCGCAAGTTAGGATTGTGTCCGAAGATGCCTTATAATGCAGTCCCATACATTTCTCTAACAAAAAAGTTGCAGAACTGCAGAAACAGCATTTTGTGAACACGTCTGAGTAAATGCACATTAAATGCTGCTGCACTCATAATGTTCTGTGTAGATGCAAACAGTGCTCATGTGGTTGGAATCATTCCCCACGTACCCCATGACAGATCTGTAAAGAAAGGAGTTTTTTTTCCCCAAAGAGTAGTATTGGATAAACTGGCTCTTTAACATTTGTACAAATAGCCAACGTTATGCCGAATTATAGGTCATATTCAATATACACAGATATATGATGCACCTGACCTCAGCACACAAAGGGAAAGAAGCTCTTCGCTACACGTTCAAACACATTTGCTACTTGTGGATTAAAGTCATTCGACCGTATCACAAACCATTCAACCATAAAAACACAGCAGTGTTTCAAGTCACCACATTCCAGCAGAATGAATGGTGATGCTGAGTGTGTGGTGGGATGCTGCTTACTCACTGCATGATTTTGACAACATCCTCTGCAAGCTAACCAAAGAAAGAAGAGGTGGGCATGAACTCATCCATCATGCCATGTGGTGCACGCATTTGGCTTTGATGCAGTAGCATAGCTGCAAGGGGCGGCACTGTAAATACTGCAGGTGCAGCAGTGCACCGTGGAAGCAGCCTCTCCCACTTGCTGTTGGAGCTGTTCCAGGTGGCAACAGCAATGCACATGCATTCATACTCATTGAACTGCCTTTCTTGAAGCTTCTTCGCATTACTCTGATCAGTAGGTTACCTGGAATTATCCTCAGTGAATATGCTTTGTAAAATGTGGTGAGTGGATATTGCATGACCCAGTACTGTGGAAATACTGGTCCATCCACAGAGGAAAACTCATCAAGTGAGTATCATTAGGTAACTGCCAGAAATGTCTATAAACTGTTTAGCCCTGTGGTTCCCAAACTGTGGGTCGGGACCCATTAGTGGTTTGTGAGCCAATTTCAGGTGGGTCACAAAGCAGCCGTATTGAAAATATGGGAAGATGGGATGCTGGAAAGCGGGAGGGCTGTGTGGTTGTTTTGCTTGGGTCAAGGTTGTGAATAGGCTTTTTTTCTTTGGAAAATGGTTGATAAATAGCCCAATTTGTTGCTGCATTCTCGGGAAAGCAGCAAGTTCTGGCATCACTTCCTATCATGACATCATTTCCGGTGGGTCCCAAACAGACTGTCATTCTAAAAAGTGGGTCCCGATGCTAAAACACTTGAGAACCACTGTTGTAGGTTATTTCTGAAACCTTCATTATGTGGCCCTTGGTTTTTCAATGAAGGTCCTGTTTGACCACCACTGTTAAATACACATTATTGTGTTTCTGAAAAAGAAATTTCAAAATGTTTTTGAATACTGAACACTTAAAGCCAGACTGATGGCGTGTGTTGAATTCAGAATTTATATAATGTCACAGCCACTTTCAGGCATTTTTTTGTATATGGAAATCTTGTCTTCAGAACTGACACTTGGAATAAAGTATTGAATACATGAAAAAAAAAAATGCTGGCAGCTTTTGCATGTGTTCCTTTTTAAAAATAACTTCTGATATATTTTTTTCAAATGCTTTCATCAAATTTTTGCCTTGATGGCAAATTTCAAATTAGATTTGCCAAGGCGTAGCACAATTAATATACTTTATTTTGCCCTCTGCAGATACTTAATCATAGCCTTTTATAGCACAATTTCAATGAATTACAGCCCGAATCCTTTTGGACATATCTGCTGTCAGACCGAGAATTCTTCCAGTGGATACTGCCTTATGGCAGTTGCAAAAGACCTTCCAGCAGCGCATGAAACAATGTGTTGCTGGAGCACCAGGAGAGAGGCCACAGCAGCCTCATGTGCAACGAAGGTCCTGGACAGGTCCACCGACCCAGTTAAGTTGGCAGGGGATGCAGGATGGAGCAGGAAGGACAGAATGAAGGTGGAATGGGGTGGCAACAGAGGTTGTGTTCGGTGGATAGGGTAGGGGAAAGGTGTGGGTTTGGCGGCAGCAGCGGCCCCTGAATCCAACCCTCCATGCAGACCTGCCCTAGCAATTTTGTTTGCATTGTCCACACCATAGAGGCTTATCCCCAGGAAAGGGAAAATTTAATGCAGGCAAGCCCTGTGAGGCTGCCCTTCCTTCCAGGATGCAGCATGAACCGTTTGGGTGCACCTAAGTCAGTGGGGCATGGATGGGTGGAAGCATACTGTTGGGCTGTTAGTTTAACCCTTTGGAAAAGGACTTTATCCGCTAAGGCAGTGCACCGAATGATCTGAGGATCAAGGTTTGCACACACACACACAAACACACACACACACACACACACACACACCCCTGGAGCAGGTGGTCATTATTTTTTCACCCTTGCAGCTTCCACTGCCAAAAAGTCAAGCTGCTCGTTAACATTGATCATGAATTTGCCTTTTGGTAATAGGCAGTTGCCCAGGTGGAAATTTCCATGGAAGCCCCCGCTTTGCGTACAATCCTCACATGAGACCTAATCATCCGAAGACTCTGCTGTTTGTTCCACTGTTGGATAGCATTGACTAGGAATCAGGCTATCTTGGTGATGGCCCCAAATTATGATACCTCACTTCCAGAAGGGGTTAGGAAAGTTTTCTCTGGTCCTTTCTGGATAGATTAAAAGACTGTGGGGCTCCCCAGCCCAGGTTGGGGCTGGCTATGAGTTGTCAACTGGGAGGTGTCATTCTCACAGTACCACCATACTGTGGGTCATCCAGCGGCGTGATGCAGCCCGAACGCTGGGGGGGGGGGACGTCTTACCTGGGGGGGGGGAAGACGGCGAAACGGAGTGGTACGCAACAGGCAGGCTGCCGCTCACCCGTTCCTCCTGCCCAGCGTTCTGGCTGCATGACGCTGCTGGGGTCATCCATCCATTATCTCCCTTCACCTGGGAAAAATCCTGCGGCCTGACTTGGATAAGCTTTCCCTGTTGCCTTAGTTTGCTGTGGAGAGGAGAGGGGGTTACACACAGTGGTGTCCTCTAAATGATTTAAGAACAGGTACTCACTTTTGATTGGCACGTGTTGGGACCCGCCACCGGAAGTGACATCATAAGCCGGAAGTGATGTCGTGGCAGGAAGTGACATGAAAAAGCCCTTTTTGAGGCCTCAGACAATTTTAAACTGACCCAACAGATGCAACTGTATTCCACAGCACCCCCAGAACATGTTAAGGAGGCCTGGCATCATGTTAAAGTGACTCAACAGTTCCAAAACCCCAGAGCAGCTCATTTTTCAGTGGCAAGGCAAGGCAAGGCTCCACTCGCTGCCTGCCTGCCTGCCTGGCTCTGAGAACGTGCAGGCAACTCAAACATGCAGGAAATTCAAACATTGCAGGGGGCGGAGTCGACGAGTGGGTGGGCGATGGGCGGGGCCAGCCATAATCCTAGGAACCGGTTCTCGGGTACCCCCGCGTACCCCCTGCATGACATCACTGGTTACACAGCTTCCCAATACAGCCTCCTCGGCCTACTCTCTCCTTCTGTTCAATCCATGGAAGTATTTTCCTAAATCAGTAAGTCAGTCAATGAAGCAGCAACCACATGCATGGAAATGGCCTTGAAATCCACACAGGCCCTGCTTTCAAGCCAATGGAAACACTCTCTACGTTACGTCATTTCAGAGAATGCAGTTTTCATGCAGAACAAAACTTAGGTCTAAAGGAGCCTGTCTTCATTAATACCATTTCCCTCACACTTCCACTAAAAACAACAAAATAATGTCTACATGATGGGCCTCATTTGTTTGCTGCATAATACTGAGCCTCATTAGCTGGCAGGACAGCCCATTCTCAGATCTTTGGCTGCCAGTGAAAACTGAATTTTATCCCTGAAGTGAAGGCAATTGAAGAAGAGTCCTTTGTATTGGTGCAAAGGTTGACAGCAACAGAGGAGACTTTTTGTACATTTACATAATATCCTGTCTAGAAATTGAAGCAGAAATCCACATGCCTCTTTAAAAAGTAGATGGATGGATTTAGCCAGGAACATGAAGCACATATGGATTTAAACCTATTGCTGTGCTAATCACTTGTTCTTTTGACATACTACTGGACTTTGAGGTCAGCGTAGACAGCAGTTTTATTCTTTAACCAGCCAACAGGACTTGTGACTTTCTCTTTGTCCTCTCCAAGGTAGGTGCCAATTAATATAACAGACTTGCTCAAAGTTTCAGGTACCTCCCTGCATGGAATACTCTTGCTCGCATAAAGAGAGCAGGCAGCTCTTCTAGACATACCCCATAACAAGATGAGCCAAAAGTCTCTCTTATGTGGAATGCTAAATTTTTGCACTCTCAAATCCTGTTTCTTCTATTGGACTGAAGAGCTAGTCCACGGTGTCAATGAAACTCATTAGGCACACATCTAGCATAAGCAGATTTGCTTCATTAGTCACAATGCAGACAAAGAAGTTTAGGCCAATTATCTGGCTTTTCCGTTGTGCCACCCACACCATACTCTGTGGGTCATTTGGCACACGAATTCATTGATCTAATAGTGGGCACGATCCCTACTGACATGACTGCTGAGATAAAATACATTGTTTGAAAATATTTGGGTCGACCTATTAATACAGTAACAGTCCAATTGTGTCTGGCCCTTAAAGTGGCGGATCTCGCAATTTGCTATCATAAGTGCAAAAGCTACTCTGCTGTTCTGTGGGCTGATCACATCATTGCAAATGGCTGGAGGCATCACCAGCCTCTAGAACAGGGGTGCCATTTCATACAGCAGGCCGAATAGCATGTATGATGCCTGCTGAGGGCTGGAAGTGATGTCATTAAGCAGGAAGTGATGTCATTAAACAAGTCATGACCAGAAATCAGCCCTTTTTCCATTTAGGAACTCATTAGCTGCAAATAAAAGAGATAATATGCAAATCTTGATCATATTTGAAAACCATGGGAGAACCCAATTATCATATGAGTTGCCTTTTCAGCAGTGACATCTCAGCACAGCTCAGCAGCTGAAAACGCCTGATTTTGGTGCTAGGAGAGCCTGAGGGTTTCAGAAAAAAGGGTTTCTGTGCGCTGCATCCAGCCCCTGGGCCTTATGTTTGACACCCCTGCTCGAGAACCTCCATCCTCCTCATCTGTTTTTGGTAAGTCAGTGGTGGGATAATTTGCGGGAGGAGTCTGGACAGACTGAGAGCGCAATCCTAACCTGGAGTTAGGCCGGCACAGTTAGGCCAGCAAAGTTTGCCCAGCACAAGGGACACCGTAAAGTATGTCTGGACCACTCTCAGAGTCAGAGAGGCCAGCACACAGACGTGTGCCATCCTCCCTGACTCCGAGAGTGGTTGAAACATGCTTTACAATGTCCCTTCTGCCAACCAAACGTTGCTGGCCTAACTGTGCCGGCCTAACTCCAGGTTAGGATTGCGCTCTGAGGCAGACAGCAGGCTGGGCTGGGCCATAGTTCCGGGTAGAGAGGAGGTGGATCTCAATGGCACTAGTGCACACAGTATCATATCCTACTTCACAGCACAGACCCCCCACTCCGTAGTCTTCTTAGACTTATACCAGTAATGACATTGGGACACATTGGGAACCAGGCGCGCACAGAGGCCCGAGCGCGCCCCATGGCTGGCGCTGAAACCGCACCCCCCACACACATCGCCCAGCCCCCGTGCATCACTCAGACACGCCTCCTTTAGCCCGGAAACACTCTGAGCTAAGGGAAACATTTCTGAGCTAAGGGAAGCATGGGCGGGCGGGAGGACCAAAAACTATGCGGTTCCGTGCGCAATGGTGCCCCACCGCTGCCCAGCGCCCCATGGCTCGGGGGCCACAGGTAAGATACGCACCTGTTGGGAACCAGGCAGCCTACAGAGATAAGTTAAAAAGTCTTTTATTTACCTGTTCTGCTCTGTCTTGTCCTCAACCCAGCGCACAGAATGCAGCACACTGTCTGTTGACGGTGTTGCACACCTTAGGCTGGTGGGCAATAGCACCGGGTTCAGTCCTGTAGCTCACCTGCTTTCTCTGGAAAGCATTCAGCCAGAAGAGCAAGTAAAGGCATACTTCTCTCTCACCACGGCTCTCCTGGAACTGGCAGTAAAGGCCATATTGCTGCTGTATCAGAAGGTCCCACACCCACACAGCCATCACGACTAGCTGCCTTAGTCCTTTCTCCCATTGTCTAATCCCTTTTAAAATGATCCAAGACAGAGGCAGTCACCACTTCTAGGGGCAAGGAATTCCACAGACAAGGTGCTTTGTGAAGAAGTGCCACCTTCTGTCTCTCCAAAATCTTGTGCCGAACAGTTTCCTTAGATCACCCTGGGTTCTCGTTTTATGAGACATGTTTATTGATCCACTCTTTTCCCACCGTGCATATCCTTTTATGCCCCATTTAATTGCCTTGTTGTCAAGCTATAAAGCCCCAAACCTCGTAAAGAAGGTGCTCCAGCTCTCTGATCATTTCACTTGCCCAATATTTGAATCTTTCCCAACTGAATGATAGCCTTCTTGAATATGGTGAATACCTGACTGGGTGATATGCATGTGGGCTCCATTATACATTATGGCAGAGGTTTTCAAACTGGGGCATCGCAATGTCCCAGACAGAGAATCTCTGGCCCTGTCCCCTTAAGGGGCGGGGAAGACAGCAGGCAGCAGTGTGATCCCCAGGATCGCATTGCTGCCTGGGGCAACAGGGGTGCCGATCTTCTTACCAATAGTGTGCTGTTGTCCTGGGGTGTGAGGCCCCCTACAGAGGCATTTAAAGGGCTCCCCAAACCTGGGAAAACTTTAAAAAAAACCTCAGAAACCGGAAGTACATTGCAATCTTTTTTCAAGTTTTTTCTAGGCTTGGGGAGCCCTGAGGGCAGTGATGTCATGCAGGGGGAACGTGGGGGAACTCAGTTCCACTAGTTAAAATTAGGGCTGACTCCGCCCACTTCACTCTCCCTCCTCCCCCCTCCCAATTCCTCTGCAAAGAGCTTTTCTTCTTGGTTGGCCGGCACTCAGAGGGTTAAAGGGAGCGACTCCGGATTCCTAGGGGGGTGAAGGCAGTGATGTCATTCAGGGGGAACGGACCAGAACGGGTGTTCCAGATGCTAACGGGCTCCATGGCTGGTTCCGGGTTCCCGACAAGTGCCAATCAAAAGTGAGTTCCTGTTCTTAAATCATTTGAATGACACCACTGCCTGAGGGTGCCTCCACAGAGCATCGCATATCCCCAGGACGACAGCACTTGGATCAATAAGTAGATCAACGCCCCAATTGCCCCTCCAACTTTCCAACACTGTTGAAGCCAAAAGGCAACCCAAAGGTAAGGGAATAAACATTCCCTTACCTTATGTTCTGCCAAATTCCCTGCTGGGCCTCCCCAAAGGCCCCAATGCCCACACTAGGCTAACTAGTTTCCCCTCCAGAGCAGCCTCAGAGATAGGCAAGAGGGAGGGGGTTCAGTCACCCATTGGGCCTCCTCTCTTCCAGGAGCTTTGCTTGGGATCACCAGCTGGCCAGCCTCCTCCAGATTGCCCTCACCACTGGCCTAGCTCCAACTTACCCTAAGTCTAGCACCAACAAACCCCACCAACAAACAATAGGCAGTCAGCTTGCCTAAGCCACAACTGCCTCCTCCACTTGGTGGCTCCAGGGGCGTGGCAGCCATACAACAATTTCCCAATAGTCTCCCACAATACCCTTACCTTCCTTTCTCCAATCCTTTAAGGATCCGTCCATACAACCAGCACCTAGCCGGTGCTCTCCTCCAGCACCTACCAAGGTGCTTTTCTGCAGCTCCTGCCTCCAACTTTATTCTGAGGCAGGCCAATCAGTGTCTGTTGTTGGGCAGCCACACCCATCTGCACCTGTGCTAACCTCCCTTCATAGCCAGAGCCCTCATCAGCCTGCAGCTGTGTTCCTGCTGCAGGCAAAGACCTTGGATTAACCCTGTAATCCCTGGCTAATCTGGGACAAGGGGCCATTGCTGATACTATTCCCTGTCTCCTTGGGGCATCTCCTGCCTTTTCCAATACACCTTACTTTGAGAAGATCTCTGTGGCTGCCCCACCACCACCACCACAGGATGCAGCGCACATCCTACTGGCAGGGTTGCTTCAGTGCTGGAAAATCAGATAGGAGTGGGCCCTACGTCCCTTGTGGGGGAAGAGGTGGGCTGAGGTTGCACCGATGTCTCACTGCATATCGTACAGGCATGCCCCAGTATCCACTGGGTTCTGTACCAGACTCCACTGTGGATACCTGCTACTGGGGATGCCTTTTTAAAGATAGGGGAACATCAGTGGTTTTGCTGCAACAAGGTAAAAAAGAGATTTGTTTAATGTTTTGATAGGCATCCCAGAATCCATGGTATCTGTGGACAACTGAAACTGTGGATACTGAATCAGTGGATCACAGGGCACACCTGTACCAGAGCCTTCCCTTAAATTATAGAAATTTCTGATAGTGATTGTTTCCCAGGAGCAAAGACCCACACAGAAAAGAAAATTCCCTTTGGCTTCAGAACACAATTTTCTTTATTTTAATATGTCACTTCTATGTCCAGATATCTATGAATTCCTCCCTTTGTGCTCACTCTCATAATTGCTCTCTCATGTGTACTTTGCGCTATGTTTCCATTCTGCTCTCTGAAAGATAAATATTCCCTTTATGGAGCGGGGAAGAGGGATGGGGTTGTACAACTCTTACCGGGGGGGACACGTGAGCTGCCAATCCCATCTCAGCAGATTTCAAAAACGATGCTGTCTATGAGACATTAAAGCTTACTGATGGGAAACCAGGACTTCACAGAGACAGAACCAGCCACGGGAGATGGCGGTAATGCATCTCTAAAAAGCGCATCTATGCAAATCCACATCTCCGACAGTGATGGCTGGGCACACATTAGCTTGAGGAAACCACCCTATGGTCCTATGCTGTGGGAGAAGACATGCTCAGTTGGCCATTACAAATGAGCGGAGAAGGCAGATAAGGCTTGTGTGTGTGTTAACGGAGACCGGGGCATGTCTGCTACAAGCCCCCAAGTGGAGATGGTTTCTGGAAAGGGACAGAACAATTCCTTGGGCTCCATTTACCCCTGTGACTTAATAACCTAGCTTGACTCTCCCTGACAATGGTTTCGTCCCTGCAACTAGAATGTCGTGTTCATTTGTCATGTCCCATTTGTCACAATGCTAGCCATTGAGAAAGAGCGACTTACTTTGGGCTATGGAAATGCTGAAAGGAGACTGGAATTGCAGAATACAGAGGCAAGATGTTCTGTGTAGCCACATAATTCAGGATAGGTGGCCCCACTGCCTTTATTTCCAATTCCCCCTCTGACCCACTGGAGGACTTTTTGTCCCAAGTTTCTCAGATGGAACTCATCTTTTCAATAGCTCATGGTATTATTTTGCTGCTGGTGCAACAGAATGGATTATTTTTGGTTTGTTTCTCTCTGTGGCATTGCCATTGCTGTGTTGTTTGGTTACCTTGCCTAATTCCACTGTTCTTTTTAAACTTTGTTGTAGTAGTTGCTTTTAATTGAAATTGATCACGTGAGAGCGCAATCCTAACCTGGAGTTAGGCCGGCACAATTAGGCCAGCAAAGTTTGGATGGCATAAGGGACAAAAGTGCGTTTGGACCACTCTCTGAGTCAGAGGCCAGGACACAAACGTGCACCAACATCCCTGATTCCAGGAGTGGTCCAAACGCGCTTTACGGTGGCCCTGGTGCCAGCCAAACTTTGCTGGCCTAACTGTGCCAGCCTAACTCCTCGTTAGGATTGCACCCTTAATTAAATTCAGCTGCCTCGGCAGTTCTGTTGACAGAATTGAAAGTGCAGGGTATAAATGACTTAATAAATTCTTGTCCAGATTTTGTAACAAAGTTATCTGTTGTTGTAATATTAGTATTACCAACAGGCAGCCCAAACCTGACTGGTGCTGGCTGAGCCAGGCCACGTGGCCTGCACAAGTTAGGACTGGGCTGCCTGTTGGTAACAGTGATACAACATCAACCACTGGCTTGCGGTCTCCATGGGGGTAAGGCAGTGGTGGAATCTATCTGCGCTAACAACCGGAACCCATTCGCATATTGTAGGGGCGTGCGGCAGCGACGACTGCAGTGGGCGGAGCCAGCCCTTCACGGAACAACCGGAACAGCGTTCCGGAGCGTCTTAGCTACATGACATCACTGGGGTAAGGGGATAGTTTTCCTCTTATCCTGAGTAATGCCTCAGCCTGCTCTATGGGGCTACTCAGAGCACAAGCCTAAGCTGCGCTGCTTTGGAGCACTCAGGAGCCTCCCTGGGGACAGAGCACGTTTGCACATTAGCAGGCGCAGAGCTGAGGACGCCACGCGGCCCCAATTGGGACTGCACGGCCTGAGGACGGAGGCTTGGATGTGGCCTGGCATCCAACTCCACCCCCCTCCCGGGCCAGCACGCCTCCCAGCCGGCCCACTCTCCACCCAGTTCCTCCCTCCCACCTGCCCTCCCCTCACCCAGAACCACTCATGGGCCAGCCACGTTTAGCTGGCAGAAGCAAAACAGCCCCATGTAGGACTGCCTGGCATGTGACGGGGTTAGAATATGGCTGAAGAGGCCGCTGCCAATCCTGCTCCCTTCTGGGCTGATCTGCCCCTAGGCTGCGCTGCCCTCCCCTCCTCCCTGCTGCCCTCCCCACTCCTGGCTCTGCGCCAGTGGCAGATCTAGGGGGTGGCAGGGGGGG
>JAJKFI010000002.1:47530976-47561118 GCA_029204185.1 Lerista edwardsae | reverse complement strand
TTTTTTTTTTGCTCCGGCTATGACATCATAGAACCGGTTGTTAATTTATTTGAATCCTACCACTGGGCACCGGTATCTGAGGAGGAAGAGACTGGTGAAGCTGGAAGATTGAAGGATATAGGCTGGAACCGCCCAAGGGGATCTGCTATCCAAAATGGCAACATCATCCTCACCAACATATAAACACCTGCCCCCCCCCGGCATAAGGAAATCCCTTCCCCTTTTGGTAGGGCATGCATTAGCACTCATGCTCCATGACTGCCTTCCTTTGCCTGGCTACTTAAAGTAGCAGCTGGGTGAGCAAGGAGAGGGGAGGGCAGGGATCGAGGAGTGTCCCTCCTTCTCCTTGACATGTATGTCCACTGCCTTCTGTTTATTCCCACTTGGCCAAGTTCAAACAAACAGGGTAGGTAGAACATGCTGTGAACAGAAGGAGACTTTACCCCCCCCCGCATGCACCACTCTGCTTGAATGCTGCCAGGCAGGAATAAGAAGCAGCAGGAAGGAGGAGGGCTCTGCCTTTTTCTTGCCCATCTGACTGTAGCTGGGAGGGCAAGAAGGAGGAGGGGAGATAGCAGGACCGGATCACAACAATCCCTTGCTGCTTTCTCATCCAGCACCACTGCTGTGATGACTTGTGGCAGCAGCATTGGAGGAAGAGGTGGGTTGTCGTGGCCTCGGTCCTCCTCGTGCTCGCTGGCAGGTAGCAGGAGGAGGATCGGAGCATGGGGTGAAGCAGCTGGGTAGCAGTAGAGGGCTGGGGGCACCAGGCAGATGTGGGCTATGGGGCCTGTCACATCAGCTTGCTGCATTCTAAGTAGCTACTTTAATCCATCTCATAGCCTGGCTGGTCACAGGTAGGGGTTATGACATGATCTGAGAGCGGACAAGGGCAGGGGCCGACATGAAGGACGAGAAGCTTGTGCAGGATCTCAAAGCAGACAAGGAACCAGCGGAGGGATTCCAGGAGGGTGCCACGTGGCCGGAGAGGGGACCGGAGCAAATGATTTTGGCAGGAGAGTGCTAGAAAGCAGTAGTGTAGCCAGACAGGGGCAGCACTGTAAGTACAGCAGGCACTGCAGTGCACCGTGCACTTGCTGTTGTAGCCATTCAGGGCAGTATTGTCAGCGCATTTCATTTGCTGCCCTGAATGGCTCCAGTGGTGCTGGGGAGAAGTTGCTTACTGCCCTTGCTCTGGCTATGCTACTGCTAGAAAGAGACGATGGCCTCCCAGAGCAAGCTTCATGTGACCAGGGGCATAGCTAAAGAAGTGCAAGGGGTGCAACTGCACCGGGCAACAAGCTTTAGGGGGGGCAACAAGCTGAGCTTGACATTAATGGCCAAAATTGTGAAAACCTTGGTATGTATGAATAATACGATCTTGTTATATATCATTGGACAGGTAATTTAATGCAGAATGCAATGACACAAACTGTTGCTGTGGAAGTGACATCACAAGAAGAAGTGACATCACAGAAGTGACATCACAACTGCATTGTTGTTTTCTCTGTTTTTTTGGCCATAACTGTGATGTCACTTCTGTGATGTCACTTCTTCTTGTGACATCACTTCTGGGGCAACATTTTTCCCTCTGCACTGGACTACACTTTCATTAGCTACGCCCCTGCATGTGACTTCTCTTCTATCAGCTTCATCAGCCACCTAGCCTAGGTCTTCATTTTTCATCTCTGCTGGGCTCACAGCTTAGACCACTTGCTGAGCCCAGATCATGCTTGCTGAGCACAGACCACTCTCCATTGCAGAGTTATTTCAAGGGGGGTCAAGACTAAGTCCAGTTGTTTTCACTGGAGCGCATTTCAATGGGTTTGTGTTGGTTGAGTCCTCTGCATGTGCTGCCTCAAAATTATATGCATTTGTTCAAATGAACAGCACAAGACGGGGGATTAGTTACTAAATGGAGTGGAGGCAGCCTGGATCTCAGCCATTGTGTTTAGGTTGAAGGTGCTGGACTGCTCTGGGCTGTGCCTGAAAGGAAACCGGCGATGGTAATCGTTATATAACTCTCTCTGATGTGATTTCCATTCATTAATGGGGCTGAAATCCCAGCTGCCAGGAGAGAGGGTAGCAGCAGCCCACTTGCTCATCTTTCGACAAACTATTTTCCTGATTAGCAACCTATGGCCATCTCGGCTAAATCCCCAAGCTTTCTAAGTAGCATATTAATCAGCCTCCCTTTCTGAATAGGGTGTTTTAAATTCAAGATTGAAGAAAGTAGTGTGATCAGCTTACGAAACCATCATCATCACGATCTCTTGTGGCAAGATATCCATTCCGTGTCTCAGAAGCTATTGTGTGTATTTCTTCCGCTTTTCTTCACAATGGGACTCAAGCAGCAATGCACAACATTTCTCTACAGATCAGGCACGGACCAGTGCCAGACCTAGACTCAAACTACACATTACCTTAAGGCTGCCTTTCAAAGACAGAAAATATTTAACCCTTTCTGTGTGGCTTTCCTGCTGAAAATTGCATCCTTTAAAGTGCGGTGGGGTATTTTTTTCAACACCTGGTTTGGGGTTTCGGGCCTCCCAGAGGTTACCTGGTTGGTTACCGTGGGAGACAGGATGCTGGATTAGATGGACCTTTATTCTCATAAATTCTTCAAAATGAAAACAAAAATAAATCCAACAGGGCTCTTCTTATGTTCCGATTTCTGGCAAGGGGTAGTGTGTTATCACGATGGCACAATTGGCTGGGTTTTGGGGAGGAGACACAGCTCAGCTGTACAACCCATACTTTACACTCAGATGGTCCAGTTTCCTGCCAGCAAAACCAGGTAAGGCTAGGCAAGACCTACATCTGAAAATCGGGGGAATCAACATAGGTTATTCCAACCTAAATGGGCCAGTAACATGTTTCAATATAAAGCAGTTCCCCATGTTCCAAAGGCCCCCCTTTCTCTTGACAAGATACAAAGGACTGCCTGCGTCTTCCTTATGTTCTTTCCTTGTACTTTTTTTTGTCCAGACACATTCCCAAATCACACTGTATTCCAATACTGACATCTGCTGGAACAGTACATTGCAATCTAGCTGCTTTTCAGCGGCAAGCAAAACAAAACCAGGGGAAGAACCTTACCTTTTTCTTAAAAAGGAAACAAATCTCCGCAAACGTATTCAGTCCTGAAAGATGGATTGTCATGTTTATTTTTGACATCTGGAGCTTGGGTTACAGTGGCCTCTTTGATGAAAAAGTCAACAAACAGCTTACCAAATTCTTAGAGCATGCATGGGATGTGGGTACCAAGGAAATAAATGAAACTAGCATTTTATAAATCAACAAAAAGGAAAGGTCTGTAACTTGTTCAAGGTAGTCCTCCCCTTGAGTTGAAGGCTGTATTCAGAAGATTTAGTTGAGAGGGTTAACACCTCCATTTGCCTGAAGATAAGAGCTGAAGTTCTGAAGGTGGCCAGTTCGAGACTACTGGAAGTCTCTGTGAGCGGCAGAACTTGTAAATTGCGACTGATTAACAGCTGAGCTGTCTCCGGCTGCCTTGTGAGAGGGGGAGTTGTGCCGAGACAGCCACTTCTCTGGTGGGAGCAGGGAAGCCGCCTATCAGCCAGCAAGAAGACAAACGGGTGGCCAGAAAGAAGGATTAAATCCAGAAAGATCCATCTGTATGTGTGTAGTTCCTGCAAGATAAAACGTTTCTGTAAAAATTGTAAAAACCTTTGGGTTTCTGAATAAAGTCTGCCTATGTAAACCGTCTTGAGTTATAGTCATCAATCTGGTGACCTAAGGAAGGCGGTATATAAATACAAGTATTATTATTATTATTCCAGGTTAGAAAAGCAAATTGTTCTCTCTAGTATCTGCCTATGGCATAAACATTTCAAAAGGTTGGACAAATCAGAACTCTAGTTCTAAATGCGGTGGAGCAAAGGGCGAGAGCATGATTACTTGTGAGCTGCATATGACGAGTGCTTTTCCATTACTGTGCTGGCTGTTTCACGCAGTGATGACCCAATTGGAAGGTTCGCATTGGAGAGAATTGATAGATCACACTAGGGAGGAAAACGCTGCTTAGCTGAAAGCAGTTTCGGTGTAATCCCTCTCCATACGGCTCTTTTATCCAAAGGCTGTTTTGAATTTTTTGCTTCCTGAATTATTAGAACTGCGGAAAACAGATAAATCATTTCAAGCTCTTTTTGAGAGTCTGTTAATGTTGCATCTTTTTCTTTCACTTTTTTAAAAGGAGCATTACCCCCCTTACGAAATATAGGATTTGTCCCACATATTTCCAAATGCCTCCCACTTTGTTTCCTCCCTTGTTGTCAAAATGTAGACTGCAAGCTTTCAGGGACAGAGAACATCTCACTTTGCTTTATTTTACCCTCTAACGTGCCATATACATTAATGTTGCTATGAAAATAACGCAACATGAGCAGCAGGCAATGCTGTTTTGCAAATGATTGTGCTTGCAGTGTTTTGTGTTTTCTTGCAATGGAATTATAGCAATTTAGTGCCACAAGAGGCAACATCTATTAAAGTCCTCATGCTTCTGTACAAGGGTGCACAGTAGTGACACAAGGAAAAATATACTGGGGCTGTAATATCATAGCTAGATGGGGCAAAACAGGTGCTGCAATGTGCATGTGGCCCCTTCCACTTGCCATTGGAGCCACTCCAAGCAGCGACAGTAACACAAAGGAGATGCCATTTGGTTTGGGAAGCATTGGTGTGTTCCCATTGCTGCTCAGAGTGGCTCTGACACTAAGCTGTGGCACCTGGAGTACTTTCTGCACCATCCCCTGTAACTACGCTCTGCACATTTCCAGAGCATGAAATTTCATGTGTGATGCAATACAAACACTGTGTCGATCCGACGCACATTGCATGGTCGCAAATGTGCTGTAAGCAGTGATGTCATTCAGGGGGAACGGACCAGAACGGGCGTTCCGGATCCTAACGGGCTCCGTGGCTGGTTCCGGGTTCCCGACAAGTGCCAATCAAAAGTGAGTTCCTGTTCCTAAATCATTTGAATGACACCATTGGCTGTAAGGCACATTTGCGCCAGTGCAATGGGCACGGAGCTGATGTAGCAAGTGCATATCTAAGGAGCCCCATCAGTCTGGCTGCGGCTTACTCTGGAGCAGGGCCGGCCTTACACCCATATGACCAATGTCTTCACACTGGGCCTTGCGCTTTGGGGAGGGGGAGGGCCCGCACCAGCACAGTGAGGCTACCACCTGCTGCAGCGGCTGGGATTTCTATGGGCTGTAAGTAGGTGGGGCGAGCAGAGCAGTTTTATCTTGGGCCCGCCCACCTGGCCCTGCTTCCGAATGGCCCAAAATGGGCCTCCTGGAAGCAGTTGGTGGTGATGTCATCATGTCATCGCCAACTATTTCCAGGTGCCACACTTTGCACATGACACCACAAGCGCTCTTCTTGGTGAGTGGGGCGGCCCCTGCAGGGAGGGTGGGGCCCCCACAGGAATGCCCCCACATTGGGCCCTGCAGCTCCTGGAGCCGGCCCTGCCCTGGAGCAAGGGGAAAATATCCGCTGTGGTGAGTTCCAGTGCAATCCTAACTGGTGTTAGGATGCAGCACAGGCCTGCCGTCATAGGTTAGGATTGCACCCTAAGACTGTACAAAACTCTCTCTCTCTCTCTCTCTCTCTCTCTCTCTCTCTCTCTCTCTCTCTCCCCCCTCTCAGCTTTGTATCAAACTTAAATTTCTTGATTAGAGTATTTTCTTTTCCTACTATTTATTACTACTTTGAAACCTTATCTCAGGTTATTTGAAGAACTAGTTCATATCATCCCAGACTCTTATATTGGATTGCAATAGTTTAAAACAAATAAAAAAGATTTAAAAATGGGATTAACAAGAATAGCAAAATATAAATGGTATATAACGAAGTTAGCACCTGCATGTTTAATCAAACAGGAGTCCCATTGTGTTTACTAGGAACTTGCATTTAATTCAACTTGCACAGGGTTGTGGTCTTAGAGCGCAATCCTACCTTATGCCGGCCTAGTATCCACAGGCCTATTCGGAGGCGGCAGCAGCAACGTGCAGGACAAGGGGAGGTTTTCCCCTTGCACCCGCGTAAGCTCCAGTCATCCTATGGGCCTGCTTGGATCTGTGCCAGCAAAATAGCAGGTGCAGAGGAGTGTGCATGGAAGTGGCCCGAATCAGGGACGCCACGGCCGAGAACTGGCATTAGGATAAGCCACTATGGCCATCTAATCCTGAGTCACAACTTTTACAGCCCTTCGTTTCCAGTGTATGCAATCTGCTGTTATTATAGGGAGATATGAAAATATCCCCTATGCAGATAGATTATGCATATGTGGGGCAAACGAAGTTGAAGATATCTTACACTACCTTCTATTGTGCCCTCTTTATGATCTGCCTAGGAAAATTTTTTTTGTCCCCTTATCTACAAGATAGACCTCATCTTGAACAGGTCTCTCTATTGTTAGCTGATGTTTATAGTGAAATCACTTTTAATGTTGCCAAATTTGCTGTTGCGGCATCGCCCAGTTACACCCCCGGAATGCCTCTGATACACCATCGCGGAGGCCCTGCACCAACCAAGCGACACTGAAGCTCAACTGCGCTGCTGATGGTTGTGGCAGTGCCTGAGTGTTGGCGCTGCCACTTGCACCGGCCAAGCACCATAGCGCCGATGCGGACATGCTTTGCAACACGTTCACAACAGTGTTCGGCTGGCGCAATTGTGCAGCGCCGGCGCTAACAGGGGTGTAGGATTGCACCGCCCATGTGATGTCATTTCTCAGGTGGCCCTTGAGAAAGTTGAGAGCCTAGATATGAGCATATGACCCTAAGCATGAGTAAGGGAGAGGGAAAGTGGGGAAAATGGGAGAATATCAGCACAAGTTGCTGCTGCTGCTATCCTCCCCCATTCCACCCACCATTCCAATCCTTTCCCTCCCAAACTCTTCCTTCCCCTCCCTGTCAACATTCTGCCTCCAGCCCAGCTACCAGTGAGGCCGACCTCTTGTATCAGCACTCACAAAATGGCTGCCAGTATGGTGGTATGCTGTGTGTGCCATGAACAGCCTTTGCCCGACAATGGAACACTGTTCCGCTATTGTAAAATCTCCTGTGCGCCAGGATTGGTTAGGACCGGGCTGCAGAAAGGGTTAAAATCCAGCCAAAGGCCCTGAAGTAGCTACTTACCTCACACACAACCACCATTAGCTCCTTTTCCCCAATGTGTCGACTCAGAGAAGAGATGAAACATACGATGTGTGATATGAACACAGGAGCATTTTTCTGATTTTAAGGACAGGTGTTCCTGATTGTTAGATATGAATGATTTTCCATGAACATTTTCTGAATTCTGTAGATTCTTTTGACCCATTTGCAAACTGGACTCTAGCCAGACCATCGCAATGGGCCCAAAGAACCATACATGGATGCAAAGAAGACAGGAATGCTACCTTAGATTTGTTGCCATGGTGATGAGGCAGCATCTTCTTCACTCCTCTCTCTTACAATCCTAGCAACAATAGCAAAATAGTTGTCCATGCCGTGTAGTGATGTGGAGTGTATTCACCCATAGTGACTTGTGAATCACCTGAAACAGCAAGCTGAAATTCCCTAGAATTCTTTGCCAACAAATAGAGGTTGCTGATTTGGAATTATCCAAAGCCAGAGTGTTTATCCAGAGTGTTTGTCAGCTCTGCTAAGCTAATTACAGAGATTTTGCTGATTCTGAGTTATTTTTGCTGTTGTCTTTCCAGCCCAAACCATATGCACCCTACCAGTTTTTTTAGGACAGTCCAAAAGCCTTTAATAAATATCCTGTTTTCACTGCCTGCCTGGGACCGTAAAGACTCAGGGCGCAATCCTATACTGCGCTGGAATGGCAAGGCCGGCCAGCTAACGCCATATCTTAGCACAATAAAGGTGAGGCTGGAGCCTCCCCACAGCAAGGGAGCGTGCAGTCCCTTACCGTAGGGGAGGCTCCAGCCTCTTCTATGTGCTCCTCGAATCTGCGCCCGCTAGAGTGGCCGCAGATCCGAGGTGACCGCACAGCCCAAAGCGGGGCCTCGCGGCCAGGCTTAGGATGTGGCCATATGGCCACCTCCCAAGCCCGCCCACGTCCCGTGTCCCGCCCTCCCTCCGATCCCTGTGGCGCCTTGGCACGGAGCCTCCCTCCCACCGACTGGCTTTGGTCGGCGCGCAAGAGGCTCATCGCGGGCGCAGCAGGGCCAACGCTGCCTGCGGCACCAATGCTGTTGCTCGAGCGCTGATGCGGGAGTGCAGATTGGCGCCCCCGTGTCAGCGCTAAGCGCGCAGCATCAGCACAACTTATTGCACCGACGCTCTGCAGTCTATAGGATTGCGATGCCCGTAGTATTTCGGCTTGCAGGTTTGCTTCCAGACCCAACTCAGAGCACCAGTTTGGAATTTATAGAGCCTAAAAGGCTTGGGATTACGGTGCTCAAAGGATTACCAGTTCCCATATATTTGGCTGACTATTCAGTTCATTTACTCCCTACTGCACAATTGCATGTAAACTAATGTCCAATGTGAGCGATCCTGATAGGGCCACATATAATTTGCATGTTCCTTTCCTCTTAAAAGTGGAGAAAAATTGTTTCTATGTGTCTCCCATTTAAGGAACAAGGCTGTATGGGAATTGGGAAGGTTGGCATGTGGTGAACTACAGAGGCAGCAAGCACAGGAAAAACAACAGGACAAAAGCACCTGCAGAGCAAACAAAGGTATGCCCAATGCAGCCCAAATCACAGCCAGCATGACCAGGACTGTGATTTGAACTGACCTTAACAACCAATATATCCCAGCTGCTCTAAATGTTTATCATTTAAAACTCCTCTCCCACCTCTTTTATGGCATACCTATCTGGATTTCTGCAGCTTCACATAAACTGGTTTCTTCCGTCACAGTCTTTCTTAGGAAACTTTTAGGTATTCCAAATTCTATTAAAAAATCCACTATTTTCCTTGAATTAGGAATACATCTTCCCACCACTTTAGCTTGGTCCATTTCTTTTAAATACTGGCTTCGACTTTTTTTATGTACTCCCCCCAATTCTTTACTATCAGATTTATTAAAAGATTCTTTTTCATCCCCATGGTTTAAACTCTTTGACTCTAAGCTCCTTTCTTTAGGCATTACTCTTGAGTCACTAACTGATACCCCTCTGCAAACTGCCCATCTTCGTATAAAATCTAGACTTTGGCAAGTTGAATCAGAGCATCTGAATGAAAACCTCAACTCTGTTTGTTCTCCCACTTTCTTTGGTCTTTCTTTTTCTGGTGGTCGCCCATCCAATTATTTTGAACAACTAACTAACCCCTTTATGCGCAGAGCTTTCTTACTTGCTCGTTTAAATATTTTCCCCTCAGCTTATCATTTTGGTCGCTTTTCTAAAATTCCTCGAGATCAAAGACTCTGTCTCTTCTGTCATTTAGTTCCAGACTCCCTTCCACACATTCTGTTACACTGTACTTTCCATCGCTCTCTTCGATCTTCCCTTCTCCAACCTTGGCTTTCTTCTCTTTCTATCGATTTCCCTGACCCTTTTCTTATTCTTTTGAGTGACAGATGTCCTTCTATCACTCTTGCGGTAGCAACTTTTCTTGCCGAAGTGCTGAAATTAACTGTTTAATTTATCTATCTTTTTTTATTTATATATTTTTTTCTCTTTAATGCCAATAAAGGTTCTGAAATGAAATGAATGAACTGACCTTAACAGTGCATTCCTATGCATGCTTACCCAGAAATAAGTTCCATTGTGTTCAATGGGGCTTACTCTCAGGGAAGCATGTACAGTATAGGACTGTGGCCTAAGTGGCAGACCTAGAACACTGATTGGGCTGAAAGCGACTCAGACCACAAGGTAGTCTGACCACAAGGATTTTGCCTTGGGCATCTTGGTTTCAAAAGGAAAGGTGGCATATAAATCTTTAAATAACATAAAATACCAGATTTATAGGCAGGAAAGCTCTAGCAGTCCTTTTGCCTCTTGAGAATGCAATACATATGAGCAACTACCCCAGACTCTAAACTTGGAGGTACTGATACTTATGATTGCTAGCAACAAATCATACCTGTGTGGTAACTATGTTTGTGTTTATACAACTCTTATCTCAATCCAGATCTCATCAGAGGTTTCACACTTCCATGCGATGATCTTAGCTCCAGTTCAAACATTTAGCGAGCAGTGCAGTTTTGCACAGTGAAGTAGAAAATGTGCCTTCCTTCCCCTTACAAATGGGCCAGATTCCATTATTCTTCTCCCTCAAAAATCCAGGAGGAGGCCCTCTATTGGATGCTGGACAAGTCCCAGAAGACAAAGTGGGCACGTCAGCTTGCTCCAGAGGGAATAGCTTTTGCTGCAGGTCACTTGTGCTGAGTTGCACCAAAACTCCTGCGTCTAAAATGCCCCTGACCCTCCCCCATTCTGCCCCGATTTTCCCAACCCCCTGGCCCATTATGCCCACTCGCTGAGTTGCTGAGGTACGGGGCTTTCTCCTTCCTGCTGCCATGCATAGGACCTCCATGACATCTGTAGTGGAGATCTAGAAGCTCATAGCAAAGTACATTTCTGGATCAGTTTTTGCGACGCTGTAAAGCACAGTCTGTGGGACGTGGTGGCGCAGCGGGTTAATCCGCTGCTGCTGGGCTTTCTGACCAGAAGGTTGGGAGTTCAAGACCACACAATGGAGTGAGCTCCCATTGCTTGTCCCAGCTCCTGCCAACCTAGCAGTTCGAAAGCACCTAAAAATGCGAGTAGATAAATAGGGACCACTTCGGTAGGAAGGTAACGGCGTTCCATGCGCTATGGTGTATAGTCATGCTGGCCACATGACCACGGAAGCTTGTCCTCGGACAAACGCCAGCTCTACAGGCTTAGAAACGGAGATGAGCACCACCCCCTACAGTTGGTCACGACTAGACCATTCAGTCGTGGGGAAACCTTTACCTTTACCTTTTACCACTGCTGTAACGCTAGTTCAGGCTGTGGCAACACTGCTTTAGGTTTGGCTGTGAGATGTCACTTTCATAATGGAGGAAAGGTTGGTGATCTTGCACCATCATCACTACCTACCATGTCAGCAATAGCACCCACACAGGAAAACGTACGAATCAGTCTGAAAACTTTAGAAATCTGATGGGACTTTTCACTAAAGTGTTTCTCCTCCTCTGCACCTGCAGGAGATAATTTTTCTAAAACAAATAATGTACGGCAATGCCCTGGGGGGGGGGGGAGGAATATAAGTAAAAGAAAGAGAAATTTTATTAGGGCAATTTAACTTTATTTTTTTTTCCATACAGCTAAGTCAACTATAGCAGTAATCATAAAATAAGCGTGAAAACAAATTGCAGCCCAGGAGAGTACATAAGTTGGAGCAACTACAAGCAAATTTAAATCCGTGATTACATAATAGTAAAAACCAAGCACATCTGTCCTTTCAGCAGATGAAAGTTCACAGGGTTGCAAGGCAGTGCAACGTCACTTCCTCATTAGCGTGAATTGCCCGATAAAGATCTAATAATCTCCCCCCTCCCTTTCACTTTGGCTTCAAATAGTACACTGTTTCTCAAGTGTTTTAGGCAAATCTGGGTATTGGTTTTATTTTGTTTTGTTTTGTTTTCACCTGCTAAAAGAACAGGAACACTACAGCAAGAAAAAGAACTACATAACAACTACAGCTATGATGTTTTGGTTTGGTTTGCCTGTTGATGACTTTAAAACTTCTCTGTGTGTGTTTGTGAGTCAATACTTGTCTCTGCTTGTGTGTGCAGGTGTGTGTGTGTGTGGGTGTATCAGTGTGTGAATAAAACTACTGAAATTTGTCAGAAACGGGTTTGAATAGAATATATATCTTTTATATAGATAGATTTTTCTCTCTCTTTCTCTCTTTGATACTTTAAACATGCAGTAGTTGTCTTGAGTAATGTATAATATATTTGATCCATGATTTCCCTTTTAATGGTCTGAAGTACCTATTTATTTGAAATTTTTATTTTTAAAAAAATATTTTTAAAAGGAATAAATTTCAGGCAGATTGAACTGGGAAGGGATGGCCTGTCTTTCCAGCTGAAAGAGTTCTGGCAAAACTAGAAGCTGTTCACATAAAGCAAAGCAACTTTTTCCAAGGGGGATGGAGTGCTAATTCTGTGCCACTTTTTGCAAGCAATTTTGTTCAGCCTGTCATTTTTATTAGCCTTAACAAAACTCCTTGTATTTATAGACATTTTTATTCAAAATAAGATCTTACTATTATACAGGTTTCTCTCTTTTTTTTAACTATATACAGAAGTGCAAAATTTCAACCTTTTCTCTCTACTTTCCCACATGCTATATTGCAGCATAATCAACCCTCAAGAGTTTGCACACACACTCACACATATAATTCTAGTTATACGTAAACTTTTTTGAGTATTTGGATTATCAACAAAAAAAGTCCCTTGATCTATTGATTATGCAGCTTATTTATAACAAGGCCTGATATTCAGGGATTTCAAAAAAATATTTAAACAATATTTTAAACATCTGAAATGGATGCAGTAGAAAATAAATTTTATTCTAATATCTAGGAACTAGATTTTCTTTTATAATTAATTACAAACAAAATAAATCATCAAAATATTACTCAGTTGTCTGCCAGGATTGTTGCAATAGCAACAACTTAACTTCTTACTTAGCAATGATTATATAAGATATCCATATAAAAGATCTTTTGTTCTTTTAATGAAAACTAGACAAGAACTAACAATGACTGATATTCTTACATTGTAATATTAAATCAGTAAAATATAAATCATTTAGTTAACAATAATACGAATATTCATGACACTACAGGTAAATTCAAAACTGCATATGCTATGAAGAAAAAAACTTTTTAATTTTTTCGTATTTTGAAAAATTCATCAGTAAAATCTAATAAAACAAAATTCTATAAACTGAAATGGCATTCATCTGGTAATAGAAAATGAAGATGATCTAATACATGTAAGAAATAAAAACTACTATTTTATGAGGAAAAATATAAGTAGTATTTTCTAATGTAAGTAAACTACAATAAAGTGTGAAGTCACCTATACTTTCTTAACACGATTGAAATTACATTGGTATGGGTTTTAACCCGTAATGTAATAATCTAAGGCTTTAATAGATGTACAGTACAATCAGAAAAATCAACACATCATTCTTTTTTTTTTTTTACTAGAAAGCATCTCTCAAGCATAAAAACTTGCAAGTAAACTTGGAAGTATGGAAAGTTCTAGAACTGAACTCTCGCCTCTTCCATTCCACATGATTCTACCAGGAACCTGGCCCCACCTTTGCATCCTAGCTTTGCTGAACAGAGCAAAATATATCCTTTACTAGCTGCAACATCCAAACCACAAAAAGGATTTCCTTTGGATGAATCCATTCTTAAAAACTTGAATGCACATCTATTTTTGTTTGTTTGTTTCATTTTTGTAAAGGCTTTCTAAGGCTATAAGCAGTTAATCTGAACAGAAGAAATCACATATAAAACTCACCCCAATATTTAACCCACCCAATGCCTATTCTAATTAACATCTCCATTTATGTCATCATTTTGGTTTTGTCATGCATCTGATGTCAGTGCTTCTCTTGTGATTAGAGTCACATATTCTTGAAGTGCGTGACTTTGAAGGGGTGCATTGGCGCATAAAGCAAAACCCACCTTTTGCAACATGTTTAGAGTCACAAGGACTTTTGACAGAGGTTAGAAAATTGAAGCAAAGAAACTCCTCAAACAATTTGCTAACAGTGTCTCAGAAATGGCTTTTCCCTTTTTTTAAAAAAAGAATGTATATTATGTGTTATACAGTTTAGTTTTGCATAACTATTACAACTACAATGGATTATAGTAACTTATATAGGTTTATATATCCTGCAAGTGTAAGAATAAACTGTATGTCTAGAGTTGGTTGCTTTTTGTTTTTTCATTCTCTTGTGCTGTCTACTGTTAATGAAGGTAAAAGTGGCCATTTCTGAGACAGCTTTGGTTTGAAAAAGAAGGGTGCCCTTTGACTGATTAGCTAAAACAAGCAGGAAAAAAAATGTGGCTCTTAAAGTAACACTGCAGAAATAATACTCTACTTTGATTTACAGTCTATGGCACTTCATGAGAATCTTTAACAACATGGTACTTAAAGCCATTGATGTGCTTTAAAAATATACACAGTTGTGGTTTTTACTTGGCACATTCATCTCTGTCAGATACCTCTTTTACCACTTCTTACAATCTATTACTAATAAAAATATTACTCTTAGAACAAAAAAAGGAAAAAAAGTATACTGTGCATGCACGCTCTCATCTATAATGGCAATTTTAAATACAAGGTGCACCTTTTGTTATTTGTAAACCTTTAAAGAAATAAACTCACTTAAAAAAATTATATCTTGGTCTACAGACGTACCAATACATAATAGATCTATGGATACAACACAGTCTGTCTTTTCAAGATGACATACGTGATTACGCCGGAGAGAGCTTCCCAAGCCAGACCAGCGGGATGTACGCATTGCATACTTATGTGCTAGAAAAGGCAGACCCTGATGTAGTCTTCAGACAATATGATCACCCCAACACAAATATCGATTCAATGTACAAAGTATATAGGCAACAGTGTGCAGTGGATTTCCAAGTTGTCATTTCATCTTGTTAACATGCAATATGTGGATGTTTTACTGCTGAGGAAATTTGGGTGCTGTTATTTGACGGTATATACATTATGGCTAATGACCTGTCCTTTTTCTTCACTCAACCACACTGTCTTCCTGACTCTTATATGATCTATGGTAAAGAAGAGAAAATGACATATTAGTATTTCATCTAATAAGTAAATATTTATGCATTTATCAAATTTTGAAAACATCAATTTTTATTTTTTTATTTTTTGCCGATATCCTCTTTTATTATATCCTATTTTTGGCTCAAAGAGCTTTCAAAGCATTCCACTACAATTCATTAAAACAACAGTAGGAACTGTAACAGCCAGAAAAAACAAAAGCCAAGGAGAACATGTTAATTTCATCAAACATGCTGTTGTTGAATTAGAACAATGTAACATTATTATTAAAATGCAATAAGAGACAACATATTTTGGGCCCAATCCTACTGAGCCCAGCCCCAGTGGGTGCTTGTACTGCTGGCACTGGGTTCCGTAAAAGTTCCGTAATGCACTTTCCTGCCAGCAGGAGACAGCAGAGGTGCTGGCAGACACCAGCAGACACCAGCACCAAGAAGATGCCGGGCTGGAGTGGCCAGCAGTAGGCTGATGGTGAGGCTTTTAAGGGCAGGGGAGTGGCAGATGGAGCTGAGAGGGGGTGGGCGTGCTGGAGGAAGGTGCAGGCCTGGGAAGGGGCAGGGATGGCGGCAGAGGCCGTCATGGAATCCTGTGCCACCTACACCACTGCTCCCTGGTCCCCAATGGGGCTACTTAGACCTACAGCTGCTATTTTGCTGGCATAAATCCAGTTAACCTAAGGGGCATGCTGGACCCACACTGGGGCATAGGAGCATGGCAGCTGCTGCTGCTACTGAGATCTTCCCCCTGGGGGAAGGAGGGGTGGGGGAGGGCTAGTCAGGGAGGTACGTGGGCGGGACGTGGGAGGTACGTGGCAGCCTGGGAAGGAGGCGGGCCTTGTATTTGGCCATCAGACCAAATCCAAGGCCCGTCCCGAGGCTGCGTGGCCCTGATTCAGGTCACACTTTCTCCTCAGCTCTGTACCTGCTGTTTAGCAGGCGCAGAGCTGAGGAGCGCATAGGGGAGGCTGGAGCCTCCCCTACGGTGAGGGTGTGAACGTGCTGAAACAGGGAGAAAGCACATGAGTTGCCCCACCTATGTGCTTCCTGTTTAGAGACATTCTTTTAACTATCTTTTTCATATTTTTTCACCATCCTTCCTCCAAGGAGCTTGGAGGGGATTTGAACCTGAATCCTCCAGGTCAATGTTCAACACCAGAAGCACATAAGTTGTGGCACTGGACCACATGGAGGCATATTCCATACTGGAACAGGAACATATGACAGGGCCTTTGTTCACTGACAAAATATGAAACTAGAAAGGTAGCATCGAAGTCTGACCCAAACTCCCAAAATACTTACCGTTTGATGATTAAATGTCTACATCTGTGTAACATACTTGTGGCTAGTCAGGTGTTCGGCAGATATTATGGGTATCTATTAAAAAAGAAAGTAAGAAATGTAAACTGTGAGCAAAACACGCAACACATTACTAAGGAATATCAAAATTGCTCAGATGAGAGGTGGTGGACTTGTACAGTGTGACATATATTCACAAAGCAAAGGTCATACAGTAACATTTTAAACAAAACATTAAGCATTATTTCAACATAGGTTATTGATTATTCAGAAAGAAAGGTAAGTTAATTAAAAGTTCATGCAGTGCAGTTATTTCAAAAGCCCTTTTTGTTGGCCTACACAGAATAACATGTGATTTGGGATGTTTCCACTGTCTGGCTTCAGAAAAATTGCTTAATCTTTTTGACCTATGCACTTTGCAATCTCTAGCTGAAGATGCTTTGAACCAGATTTGGACAAATGAGTTGATTCTCCAGTTAAGCTGAGTAGATATTCAGGTGAAAGACATAAGGATAAAGAACTCAAAGTGTGAACAGCGGCACCTGGATCATTTACTCCAGAGCTGGGTTGGAAAAATCTTAAGACACATAGTCCATGTGCCAAAGAATTGTGCCACCAGTTTCTGTCCCCCCATAGGAATGGCATTTAACGACATTTGAAATAGTTATCCAGTTGCTTCAAGACAATTCTAGCGAGCCAACGAGGGTTATCTTCAGCGGCGTCATCCACCCGGTACGCTGGGCGGGACCTACCTTTGAGCGGCAATCCGCCCGTTGCGTCACGCTGCGTTCTGCCGCTTTCCCGCCCGCGGACTGCCGCTCAAAGGTAGGTCCCGCCCAGCGTACCGGGTGAATGACGCCGCTGGTTATCTTCAATATAGTCCTCCCTGTCTCTTGTAATATGAGGAGAGGCTCTGCCTGGATTTCTATTTTTTGCTTAACAGTTCAATCCTGAACTGCACAACTGTCTGGTGGCTACCTGGCCTAGCGGCAGTTGGGCCAGGCAGCTACTGCTGCATTCCTGGGCAGCCAGACAGCTGCAGGGGACTCTGTGGGGAAAGGGGACAATTGTCCCCTTTCCTCACAGTAATGGTGCAGGATTGTCGATGGGGCTACTTGCTTCTGCACTGGCTATTTAGCCAGCACAGGCCTCCGAGTAAGGCCATGCGGCCTTACTCAGAGGGCGGGAATCAGCAGTGGCGGGAACCCGTTCAGGTGCCCATGGCTGGTGTCGCCATGACGCTGCCCCATGGATGGTGGTAAGGGCTTACTGCCGGCGTTGGAGGAGCTTTATGGCGCCATGTGCGACAGTTGCCTGGGTGGTACAAACATACCGCTTGCTGGAACTAGTTCAGGACTGAGCCCTAAATGAGATTAGTAAGGCTAACCAGCAGGTGAGTGGCTTGCCAGCAAGTAAAGGTTTTCTTGTTTTTGAAAACCTTTGTTTATGGTTGGGCCTCTACAGTGTTTCTGTGCCAGTGTTTCTCAAACTGTGGGTCAGGACTCACTTGTTGGTTTGCAACCTGATGTTAGCTGGATCGTGGAAAGCTGGGAGCAGTCATCTTGGAAGCTGCAGACCTTATTCTTGCTATATTCCTTTTGTCAGTGTTAACAGTTTAAATTTTCAAGTGAGGGATTTTTTAAAAATTGTTTTTGTTCCGTACTTTTACATTTGTCCTAACTTTGCCTTCTCTCAGGGTTTTTTTTATGGTTGTGCAATTGCAGCAGTCCAAGAATGCCAGTTTGCATTCCAGGAGTGTCATTTGATTATGTCACAATGACAGCACTTCCTGCCTGATGATGTCACTTCTGGCTATGATGATGTCACTTCCAGGTTAATGACATCACTTCCGGTGATTCCCAACACAAGTGCCATTCTAAAAAGTGGGTCCCAGTCTAAAAAGATTGAGAATCACTGCTCTGTGATGCCTATCTATTGATTTTATCGTATAGTGCTATAATTCTGAGTGCTGCCTCTTACTGGATTCTGTTGCATTTATTGGAATATATAGTTTTTTATGACTGGTATTTGGGCAGAAAATGTGTTTTAGATAAATGAAAAATTATAGACGGTAATAAACTATAGATAAATAAAAATTATTGGTTTAAAAATTATGAATTAAACTAATAGCAAACGGGCACCTATGATCAAACTTTTGTCCACATGTCTACTTTTTCAATAGAAGCCTTTTTGTAAAAGTGTAATCCATAATTCCCCAAATTAAAACTTCTGAAAAATCTGAACAAATAAATTGTGATTGCAGCTGGGGCTTCTTCACTGTTAGTTACAAAAGTCCTGACTACAAGGGTGAACTATGATCTTCCACAGCTGGGAAGGGGAACCCTGTGCACACACACAGTTGTTGATTACAGCCACTGAGTAGAGAAACAGGCAGTCCATGAATGGCTTGGGCCTCCTGGAGCTATAGTCTAAGCACGAAAGCATGACGGAAGTGCTTGCAATTAACAGATAATTGTCGAACTGGCTCTGATGCAATAACAACAACAACAACAAAAGCCAGGCCCTGCCACATGATCTTTTGCTCAATAGCTTCCACAGTGCAAATGTTACATAGTTCCCTTTAATATGTATTAAATCACTATGTGCACCAGAAGGACAACAGTAACAGAAGAGTGGAGATTCATCCACTCCTATCCCCCTGCCAGACCAGGCTTGCAGAACTGCCAATGGAGAGCATCCTGCATCCTGGAGTGGGGGGACCAGATAGCCCTGGAGCCACCTGGTTGCCAGTGGGTCTCCTGGGTCCTACACCAAGTCTTTAGCTGGTGTAAGTCAGATGAGACTCCTGGGGGCGTGTCTGGGCAAGGGCAAGAACTTGGTGTGTGCGGCTGCTGCTGAAATCCTCCCCCTCCCATCCCTGCTCCAATGTGGCCCGCTCCATGCCCCAGTCTGCCCGTTATCCTCCCCCAAACTGCCCCTGCACCAGCAACAATGGGGGATGGCTACTGTTGCTTGCATGCAGCCTCTGACCATTTGCCATAGTGGCTACAGCCTGTCCCACCATCAGCCTGAGACGTACAATGGTGGATCACAAGATCTGTCAGCATAAGGCCCTGATTAGGACTGGGCCATTGGAGCCTCCCTCCAGGTCTCAGTGACTGCTTTTCCCCCCATCCCCTACACTTGCTCATCAGGCATTCTCTTTATACATTCCTACAGCATTTTTGCACAGAAATGTGCCCCGAGTATAACAAAGCTTCTCATACCATTGGTTTTCTACGGCAGCAGGACGAGTTGTGGCACCCAGCTGTGTAGAAGCTTCAAGGGTAGTGCTGTCGAAACAGACCAAGGACCTTCAGCACCAGCCAGTGTAGATGAAGGGCCAGATCTTTAGACCTTCTGCATGCATGCACATTGCGTTCTGTGGCATTACATCAAATCAGCATTGCTTACATAGTATATATACATATATTGCTCATATATGTATATACTGAGGCTTGGCTGCAGAACTTGACTGGAGTGCATTATGAAGATCCAGAGAGGAGACGCATGAAATGGTCAGATTGAACAACAAAAAGAACCCCCAGAATCTGGGTTAGGCAAGTACATGGGATTGTAAAAATGCAGATTTGCAGAGTCATTTGTGGGAATAGAGGGGATTTGCCAGCGGTTTGCATTAGTGATTCCCAGGACAGAGGTGGATGATTGAAGAAAAACAACTTTGAGATGACTCAACTGTTCACTAGCTGGTTCATCCTAATTCTTTTGCAAGTTTCTGATTCATAGCTCAGAATTTCTTTTATTGTGTATCAATCTTCAAACAAACATTAGGGACCACTATAAAAGTACCAGTGTATTTGCCCTCCATGCATGCAACTGCTGGCAGCTATGTTTTTGCTCCTAGCATAAAGAGAAGGTGAACACCTGAAGTGCAATGATAGAAAACTTGCCCTTTGGTGGCATGGTTATGCAGAACAGGGCCGGCTCTAGTAGGGGCAGAGCCCAATGTGGGACATTCCTGTGGGGCCCCCGACCTTCCACTCACCAAGAAGAGCACGGTTGGTGCTGCACGCAAAGCATGGCATATGGAAATAGTTGGTGGTGCTATAATGACGTCACCGCCAACTGCTTCCAGGTGGCCCATTTTGGGCTGTTCAGACACAGGGGCAGGTGGGAGGACCAAGGTAAAGCTGCTCTGCTCACCCCACTGACTTACAGCCCAAAGAGATCCCAGCTGCAGCCACAGGCAATATGCTCGCCCTGCTGGTGCGGGGGACCCCTGAAGCGCGGGGCCCGATGTGACAACATTGGTCACATTGGCTGAAGGCCAGCCCTGATGCAAGAGGCACGATGAATGTGAAAACCTGGTAACTCACAGGTAGCTGTGAACTCCCTTTGTGTGGTGGATAGCATCGTATAGAAGAAAAAATAGCATCTGCCAGTTCCAGGGTAGATACGCAGAGCTGCCCTGTACAACAGTCTGTATTTGTGGACAACAAAAGCTGTATGCACAACTTCAGTTTCAGCAGCCACCTACCTATGATAGGGTCATCACCAGCTACTCTTGGCTCTGGTACGGAGTTGTGTTTTAGGCTGCAATCCTAACCACACTTACCTGGGAGTAAGCCTCATTGACTAAAATGGGACTGACTTCTGAGTAGACATGCCTAGGATCGGGCCCTAAGACCATGATTCCTGATAACTCCAATGCCTAAGGGCCAAACTGAATGTTGGGAGGGAAACATGGGGTTTACTCATTCCTGCGTGAAAAAAATGCCACAGAAGAGAGGAAATAACCAGAGGCTGCCAAAGGGAGTAAGTGACCCTCCCACCCATCCCATTGGGCCTCTCCTCTAAGTACCTCCTATTTTCCTCATTTGCTCAGAAAAGGGAGAGACACAACAGTGGTCCCCAAACTGTGGGTCAGGATCCACCAGTGGGTCGCGAAGTTCCATACTGAAAATACGGGAAGATGGGATGCTGGAAAGGGGAAGGGCTGTGTGGTTGTTTTGCTTGTGTCAAGGTTGTAAATAGTCTTTTTTCTTTTGGGCAGCCCAATCCTAAGCTACGCTGGAGTAGGCCGACCAGCGGGCCTGCACAGCATCCAACACAGCTTGGGAGGCCACTGGAGCAAAATAGCAGGCGCAGAACAAATCAGGGCCGCATGGCCTGGAAACGAGGCTTTGGATGTGGCCTAAAGGCCCTCCCAAAACTGCCGAATTAGGCTGGCGCAGGGGCGGCTGAGTGCCCACACTCCCAGGCCAATGCTACTGCTAGCATTGGCCTGGAAGCTCTAGCACAGGGTGCCAGGGTGCTGGCTGGCGCTTCTGCGTTGGCACTAGTGCGTCAGAGCTACGTCAGGGTTTGGATTGTGCCCTGATTCCCTTTGATATTGGAAACGGCTGAGAAATAACCCTACTTATTGCTGCATTCTTACCAAAGCAGCAGGCTCTGGTGTCACAATGGTGGCACGTCCGGCCTTGACATCATTTCTGCTAGGTCCTGGACAGATGGTCATTTGAAAAAGTGGGTCCTGGTGATTGAGACATACAAAATAATGCACGGAAGGGATAGAGAGTCAATAGAGGGATGTTCTTTTCCCTTTCTCAAAACACCAGAACCAGGGGGCATCCGCTAAAACTGAGGGCTGGGAGAGTTAAAACAGATAAAAGGAAGTACTTCTTTACCCAGCGGGTAGATAATCTGTGGAACTCTTTGCCACAGGAGGTGGTGATGGCATCTGGTCTTGATGCCTTTAAGAGGGGATTGGATGGATTTCTGGAAGAAAAGTCCATCGTGGGCTATAGGCCATGATGGATTGTGCAACCTCCTTACATTTGTGGTGGGCTACTTCAGAGTATTGGGTGCAAAGGAGTGGCAACAGGATGCAAGCATCTTGTTGTCTCATGCCTCCCTGGGGCACCTGGTGGGCCACTGTGAGATACAGGAAGCTGGACTAGATGGGCCTTGGCCTGATCCAGCAGGGGCTCTTCTTATGTTCTTATGCTAAAATGTTTGAGATCCACTGGTCCAGAAAATATCTACTGCAGCCCTTATGCAATATATGAATGTATCCTGTTACTACTGAAATTCTCCCCTCCTTTCAACTCAATCCTATCAGGGATTTACCCTGATGGATCTTGAGGCCCATCAGTGTAAGACTAAGCCTGCCGATGTACAAACTCCTCTGAGAATGGGTAGCTCACTACTGATGGTGCAGGAGCCAGGATGCCCATGTTGGCAGTGGCAGATTGCTGCATCACCACTGGAACAGGTTAGTAAATGAGTGGGGGTGGGTTAAGGGGGCAAATGTCAGTAGTTCAGTGTGGAGAGCAGGCCAGCCCCAAGGCAGTTCAGGGGCAGAAGCAGAGGATCCACACACATGAAGATCCTGTCCCCCCTGTCCAGAGGTGTCTCCCAGGAGTCTCCTCAGACATACACCAGCAAAAGAGCTGATGCACGAATGAGGAGACACATTGGAGGCCAGGTGGCCTATGCAGGGGGTGCATCTTGCTATAAAGGTGGAGAAGGGCTTGCCTATTGCTTCACAGCATGTGTGAATTCACTGTGCATGGAATGATATGTAAACTCATGGAGGACATGTGCAAGTTTCTCCTTCAAATGTTAATCAGGTATCTGTATCTGTATCTACAGAGGATCTGTATGTCACTTGCTAACCCTGTTTTTATGCATCCACAGGACAACCAAAGTGGCTTTCAATTCTCCTAGAGTCAACAGATGGGATACACAGAGTAAACAACTATGGACACTATCGTATTGACTTGGAGTGCCATCCTTAACTGCAGTTAGGCCGGCATAAGCTAAGCCAGCAAAGTTTGACCAGCACAAGGGCCACCATAAAGGGTGTTTGGACCAGTCTCAGAGTCAAGGAGGATGCCTCACGTCTGCGTGCTGGCCTCTCTGACTCCGAGAGTGGTCCAAACATACTTTACGGTGTCCCTTGTGCTGGCCAAACTTTGCTGGCTGAGCGTATGCCGGCCTAACTCAGTTTAGGATTGCACCCTTACTGACGTTAAATCACATTGCCGCATCCTGCTTCATTTTCAGACAACTATAAAGGTGTACTTATGCTGCATAGGGAATATAAGCGAACGTGCGTGCTTCTGGCATGACACTTGTCTTCTCTCTTCCCACTATCCAGTATCTCTTTTGATTTAGGATTGGATGGTTTTCTGCAATCCCAGGGTGTGCCTACCCTCCCCACTCTCCAACCTTCCACCTCTTAGCAATAGCAGCAGCAGCAGCAGCAGCAGCAGCAGCACCATCACCACATACTGGAGAATCCCAGCACAATGTAGACCGGCTGAGAGACAACATGTTTTGGAAGTGGAAGCAAAGGACCCTTGCCCCAGGGACACGAGAGCTAGCTCGTCTACAACTTGTACTGTCCGGGCATGAGAAGGGAAGTGACAAACAGAATTTTATTCATCACTCCAGGCTTCAGATTGGCCAGCCTTGTGATGATTTTCTAGCTATGCACTTGTCCTCACTGTTCTGCACTGAGGCATCAGTGCAGCAGTAGAAGTGGTACAGTTTTGTCTGCCCTGCCTGGCATTCCATACAGAGCAGGAAAGGTGGCTTACTGGTAAGTTATATATAATGTGGTTAGGGACATGGTGAAAGTTGGTTTAGATCTACTTTATACCTATAGGGAGATCTCTGACTATGGCAATAAACACATTTATTCAGCTACACAAGACAGGAAATAATGGGAATGTAGGAGAGTGCCATCAATACCATCATTATGTCGCCTTCTCCCTAAACTCCGCTAAATTCCTGGGTGGAGAGTGATAACTGCAAAGTGTGTTGGGGCAAAAGATGCTTGCAACAGACAGGCTCTTGGGACCCCTAAGATTAACGTTTTCTGAGATACATGGTAGAACCTCTACCCCTTATTGCAAGTTATCCCATTGGAATGTGGGGAGTTATGGTAGAGGAACAGCAGGCAAACAAAACAGAGATATTAGGCCATCAACCATTGATCTCTTACACCCTGCACTTTTAATAAAGTATAGAAACACTGTGTGCAATGTAAGGGTGCCCTAGGGCCAATGCAAGCTGCTTGCGTCAGCCCTGCGGTGTCATGAATGTGTCGTACAGCACATTTGCGCCAGCGCTTGTGGCACACGGCTGACACAGGCAGCAGCGGTCAGGCCAGAAGTGTTGAAGACGGCCCCAGGTAAGCCACAGGCTTCTTTGGGCAGGGAGAAGGTGGGAGGGAGGATGGAACGCGGAGAAGGAGGGTGTTCCGGTGGGTGGGATGGCCTGGGATGGGGGTGGAGCTTGGACACAGCCATTAAGTCATATCCAAAGCCCTGTCCCTGGACTGCACCGCCCCAATTAAGGCTGCTGCAGGAGGCTCGAATTTGCACCTGCCATTTTGCAGGCGCAGATCTGAGCAGCCCTATCAAGCTGCGTGTGGCTTATCCCTTTGTCCCACACTAAGCTACTGCTGCCTCCTAACTTGGTTAGGTTGCAGGGAAGGCTAGCCAGCTGGCTTGCTCCTGCCCATGTTAGGATTGCACTCTGAATTTAATTGCCTGGGCTTATACATTCCATTTTAATTTTTTTTTAAAGTGGAAGGAATAATTGAACAGCTGGAAGAGATTTAGATTTGAGAAGGTAGAATTTGCAGTTAAGAAACAAACTGAATCAAGAAATGCCCGGTTTCAACGTTGTCTCTCTTATTAACTTGTTCTTTGAACTTAGGCAAGTCATTCTCACTCAGTCTTGGCCACCAATATGTGTCGGGGTGTGTGTGTGTGTGTGTGTGTGTGTGTGTAAAATAGCTGACCTTTCCAGGGTTATTGAAAAAATCACTGAGATTAACACTTTTACATGCTCTAGATTATTTTGGGTCCAACACCAAAATTGGGTCATGTACGGTCAGGCAATGTGTTGAAGCCCATAAGGCAACACAATGACCCCTTGTTTTTCTGGCTTGCTTCGATAGCAACAAGAGTGGAGCCATCAGGCAACTGAGCGACTGCCAAGGGGAGGCATGCTGTATTGCTCTGAAAAAAATTCACGTCAAGGGTAAAGTCAAAAATATGATGCCAGCACTTGAATTCTTGCTTAAAATTGATGGTGGGATTAAAATAACAGCCGAATCCTAACTAGGACTAGAATGCCCTTTAAAACAGCAGACCCCGGTCATAAATGACTACATAATGGACTCAAAATGGCAGCCACTATGACGTAAATGATGGATTCCAAATGGCCTCCATTTTGAATTTGCAGGCGCCAGAAATCCACTGTTACTACTGGCTTCCTCTGGCAAAGATAAGCTGGGGGGGGGGGCAGAGAGCTGGTGGTGGCAGAATAGGCTGTGGAGGGGAAGGAATGGGGGAGTTTCAGGGCAGGGAGGAGGTTCAGCCAGAGGTGGAATGGGAAAAGGTGGATCTCGGTAGCACAAGTGTGTGCTAGATCCTAACTCCATTCCCTGTCCCTTTCCTTACTCTCCTTGGACTACTGAAAGCAAATGAGCTGGAATTAAATAGCTTAAAGGAGACTCATTCAAAGGGAAACTTTATTACTTAGTGGCTTATTACGAAGTACTCTGTTGCTGTGAATATTTCTTCAGACAAAGCAGCAATTGTGATAGCTGTCTAAAGACTAAACGCAATTTGGTTTGCAGTGGCTAGGCTGTCAAATTAAGGTTCTCCCTGACTGATTTGCAAATTGAGACAAGAATTTAAAAGTCATGTTTCAGCCATTCTAGCTGTGATCAAATCCTTTCCTACAGAGTTCTTAACCAAAGCCTGCGCAATTTCCCACGACAAGCAAAACAAGACTGCAGTCTTGGATTCTGTGCATTATATTTTCCTACTGCTATTCTTAAAAAAAGATGGGGGTGGCAGTGGGTGAGAAAGCGATATGGTTTGTCATATGTTGAGTGATTCAGGAAGGGACTGTGTCCAATATTCTAGGATCAGAAATGGAACTGCAGCACTTTCCTGAGCATGGACAAAGGGCTAGTTAAGCTATGCCAGAGTCTTAAAGAGGATGTGTAGGCCAACAAGAGGGACAAACAAACGGAAACAAAACGAATCCCCATGCTCCTTAAAAGCCCCGTTTCTGAGTTACGTTTAAGAAACAAAGCTGTAAATTAGCAAACCTGATTGGCGGTGGCTGTTGCAACGAAGGGAACGCTTGTGGCAGATGTTGTTGCTGCAGACACAGTGGCGGGCGTAGCGCCGTGCACCATGGGAACTTTTCGGAAGGAAAATCATATAAGCAAACATACAGAAGAGTGTAGCAGTATGGGAAACCATGGCAACAGGTGGTTGAGTCATCGAGGATGGTGTTTATATCAGCAGATAAGCCATGTGACGAGACATCACCACCAGCAAGTGACATGCAATCACAGCGCAAAGCAGGACAACATTCCAGAGAGCGGGAGAGGGGGGAGATGAAAGACGAGGGGGGAGGGGGAAGAGGGAGGGAAAAATGTTTGTTACCATCAAATCAAGGGAATTGATTTCATCACGTTCAATTATTTCCGTATTCACTAAACAAAACTAAACATTCACTAAACAAACTGAAAATAGCCCTTATTGTTAACATTTGACAATAAACTGCCACCCCTTCCACTACAGATAACACACCCCAGCTGGCATGAAATTCTATTTCTGTATTATTTTCATCAAGTATATCACCGAACGTTGTCTTTAAAATGCAAAACAGTTTCTAAAACACTGGAACTCAGAGTCCAGTCAAAATCCACCAAAGCTGACCAAGAGGGAACAGAAAATGTGAACTAGATAAAGTTGATATGCTAAAAAGTACATGATTTCTACGTTGGTCTGTGTCAATTAAATAAAGCAAACGCATTTAATTGACAAAGTGTTAGTAGAGGGGAAAGGGAGGATGGCTTGGCGTAATCGCTATATGTTAAAACCCCAACAGTGGATTTTGAGAGTCTGTGAGCTGCTGAACAGCTTTAAGATAATCAAGAAACAAAGCTGGCACCTACCAACACTTGTAGCGGGTGTCATGCACAATATTGAGCCTGCCCATCATGCATTGCAACAGGAAGGTGGATTTGCAAAGGGAAAAGAATTAAAACAACCCATCACAAGTGTAATTAGGAACATCTCATTTGACAAAGAAGAAAAAATTGGTTATTATGGAAACAGTGGCATCATGTCACTATCAGCACAGTCAAACCAAACAGCACAGTGGTGGTTGATTAGAACTAGTCCGACATGAGCAGGACAGGGGAAAAGCAGACTGAACTGTGTGCTGGTGTATATCTCTTTAAATTAAAACAGGCTAGGCAGGAAGCAAAATGTGTGTTTCAACAGCATAAGAATAAACTTCTGTCCTCTGTGTTGCTTTTGTTTAAATAACAAGCTCAGTACTGTCTAATATTCCAGGTTTCAGGCATGGGTCTTTCCCAGTTCTATCTGGAAATGCAGAGGAGGAAGATGGTTATTATAAGAATATTTATATACCACTTCCCTGGGCCTCAGAATGGGCATAAAAATCAGTTCTGTTTTTTGCCGGAAGTCATGGTGTTGTTGTTTTTTGCCCATAATGGGGATTCTGAGGCCCACAGAGGCCGCAGACAGTCACGGGCAGCCTCTGCGGGCCTCAGAAAACCTTCCAGAGGGTCTCAGTGGGCCCTTCCCCACAGGTTTGAAACCCTTGGATTCTGGTCCCGAATCGGTGGATATTGTGGGCCCACCTGTATTGTATTATGAATAGTAAACTAGGTAAAATGAATATTTGCTATAATAACTACTATTCTGAACATTTAAGTATTGTGAAATATTTTTAAATTTCATTATTATCTAACACAAACTGTGGGTCGGGACCCACTTGGTGGGGCACAACCTGATGTCAGGTGGGTTGCGGAAAGCTGGGAGCAGCCATCTTGGAAACTGCAGACCTTACTCTGGCTATATTCCTTTTGGGAGCGTATGAATTTTCAAATTTTTTAAAAATGTTTTTAGTTCAGTGCTTTTACAGAATATTTGGTCCTAATCTTGCTTTCTGTCAGGGATATTTCATGGTTGTACAATTGCTGCAGTCCAAGTGTGCCAATTTACATTTCAGGAGTGTCACTTGATTATGTTACAATGCCAACACTTCCTGTTTGATGATGTCACTTCCTGCCATGTCCCGGTTAATGACATCACTTCCAGTGGGTCCTGATACAAGTGCCATTCTAAAAAGCGGGCCCCGGTCTAAAAAGTTTGAATCCCAATTGATCTAACAGTTTACAAGCCTGCTACTGTATTGAATGGAATCCGGTTTTGATTAATGGCATGAATGAATCTTCTATTTTGAATTACTAGCCAATCATAGTGAATTATTGTCATAACAATGATTCGTCAATAATGTGAGACATGACTCTCTTTTTTTTCCTTTTTGTTACGATGGCCAACTATGAGTTCAGGCAACTGTTATTTGGACATATTGTGAGTGTGTGAGTTCTGCTGGAGAACTAACTGCCAAGTGCCATGCACACTAATGGAGCCATAGAAACAATGCAATGATAAAAGAAGGAAACACAGTATGTGTGAAACAGTGTGCAAGCACAGAAGCATATAGTTCTTTAAAAAAAATACAATAAGAACAGTCATCTAACTGGGCAAGAGGCACTTTTTCCAGTAGTGCTCCTCTTATATTTAGCAGGGAGAGAGTAATTGTCCCTCTTCACCCCTGCGCAATGTCTTTTCTAGTGGCTGTTGCTGGTGGTGTTCTGCATTTTTTTAGATTGTGAGCCCTTTTGGGACAGGGAGCCATTTAACATTATTATTATTATTTGCCTGCAAACTGCTTTGTGAACTTTGTGTTGAAAAGCAGTATGTACATACTGTTGTTTGGAATGAACTGAATCCAGACCACTCCCATGATCAAATAGCTGATGTGAAGCTTTCTAGCTTTTGGTAAAGGACCATGTATATGCAGATGTGGTTGCTGCAATCAGCTGGGGACTTTTTGTGCAGCATCCCTTTGCATGCACCACTCCTAAAATGTGAATGGAAAATTTCCTTCCACGTATACATGGCCACTGGTTTCTGGGTTGAGATACGAGTGAATTGATCACTCTGGGCTTCCCTGAGCAGTACACTTAATCACCAATCATTTCAATACTGTCACATGGGGAATGTTTTAGAGTGCTTGCCCCTGGATTTATTCTGTTAAATTGCCCTATTTATTTTGACCCATGTATTATTAGTTCACTGTTTAATGCCTGCTGAAAAGAGCATTTGTTCTTCTGTAATGTTTTAGAATTTAACTACATGTACACTTGGTGTCAATTTTCATGTTATTGTCTTCCTTGGTATTTAAAAACCAACACACACTTTTGCATAGGGATTGTAGCAAATGAACATAAGACAGCAATGAAAATCTATGGTGCAATAATTTGCAGATATGAAAAAGACAATGATGTAGGACCCTTTTGTTGAACAAAAATAAAAAAAAAAGAAAGCTCACAACTACAATTTTCACCTTGGCTTCATTGTATAATGTGTGAATTTATGAATCCAAATGTTACCTTTCAACTGAAGGTAAAGTTGGGGACTATTTTATTTATTAAAGAACATTACTTAGGCCACATAATTTGAAATACATAATAGGACCATTCACTGCCAAAGAAATAAGATCACAATGGAGTCTATTTCTGTGGCTACTGAAATCAGAGTTTTTGCCATTGATTTTACCGAGCAGAAGGTTCTACTACAGAGACTGAGGCCACATGTTCAATAAAACACTCATCTTTTCTTGAACACATGATCACTTTGAAGTATGATGCTTTGCCAAAACAGCCAATCTTATTCAAATCTTTATATAACAATATATTGAACAAAATATGGTCTTTTTGGCAGTAGTGCATATAGGATATGGCACGTGGGGACATCTGGCCTGGGTGCCTCTTGAAGGAGGATGCTAGGTGCAGACTTATCGATATGCTACCAATGGTGTATTTCTGCATCACAGCCAATGAGGGAATTTCGCACCAGTTTCAGGGGGCCTCCAGAAAGAGGTAAATGCAGCGATGGGATTCACAAATTGACAAGGGGAACGCTGGGCGGG
>JAJKFI010000002.1:47507844-47530966 GCA_029204185.1 Lerista edwardsae | reverse complement strand
TTTTTTTTTTTTTGCATTAATTCACTTGGCAGAACAGAGCTAGATTCTCCTACGTCTCTATGTAGCCTGCTGAAAAAATTCCCTTGGTGGGGTGGATCAACAGTGTTGGCTTCCCATCCAAGATCTCCCCTTCTCTGTTTGGACAGGGGTGCAATTTCAGTACTTGCCATGGGTGCCATCTCCCCTAGATTTTGGCACCAGGTTTGCAAAAAGTCATGCTTGAGGCACGTAAGAGTACCTCTGGAGTAGGAACAAATGCATACATCTTGGGGTAACCTTGCTCCTTCTGCACAGATATGCTAGTTATTTTGTCTATGCTTCCTCTAACTTGGTTCTGCTTTGACACAATCCTCTCCCCCACTGATTTATGCTATGCAGCCATGCTGGCAGAGCAAAAGCTGCATGCTATGGTGATGAGGTAGAGAGCAAGCAATTGGGAAGTAACTATATTTCTAATTAGCTCTCTGTATGCTGCCAATGGGTCTCTTTTGGATATCTACCAGCTATTTAGTTATTTAGTCCAAAGAGCCTCAGGGACATGTTGGAATGGGAAAATAGGAATAGGGTTTTGGCTTACGCTAGTGCCACTGAGATCCACCCCCTCCGAGCTCCCTCTGCCCATCCTCCTCCTCCCACAAACTACCCATGAACTGCCCCTATCTGAATAAGATTATAACCATGGGTGCCAACTAGGGGGGGACTTTGGGTTTTTTGGCCCCCACAGTTTTTTTCAGTGGGGGCAGAGCACCCATGTTCCAGCCAGCCCCCTCCGGCAGCCAGCACCCCTTCCCGAGGTGGGGGCACGTGATTGCCGTGGCGATCGCACACCCCGCTCACGGGAGATGCAGCTGTCGTACCAGCAGACCCCTTCCCGAGACCAGGGGCATGTGATCGGAGATGACAGGGGGCGTGGTCACGTCAGGGGGCATGGTCACGTCAGGGGGCGTGGTCACATCACCACTGGGGGTGTGGCCACATCAACGTTAGGGGCATGGCCATGGGCACCCCCGATGTTATAAGCAAGTTGGCGCCCATGATTATAACCCAATTGTTGCACGGTAAATCTTTCTTGTGACAATGGTTAGCAATCTTAACTGAAAATATGGATTCCCTGCCCCATTTTCAAGGCTGCATATGTACAAGCAATTTGTTCTATATTTAAGCTTTAGACTACTCTTGGTGAATGGGTATCGTTTTATTATTCCCGAATCAATACGTGATCCTGTTTATGATAAAATCAATGGCAAAGCTTAAAAATGCTTGAGATTTTTAAGAAAGCACAATCCTAACCTGGAGTTAGGCTGGCACAGTTAGGCCAGCAAAGTTTGGCCGGCACAAGAGACACCGTAAAGTACATTTGGATCACTCTTGGGAATCAGGGAGGATGGTGCACGTCTGTGTGCTGGACTCTCTAATTCTGAGAGTGGTCCAAACATACTTTATAGTGTCCCTTGTGCTGTCCAAACTTTGCTGGCCTAACCGTGCCAGCCTAACTCCAGGTTAGGACTGTGCCCAGAATCTATCTGATGAGGACTTTTGACAGTGTGGCTCGAACCAATTAAAGATTATCAAGTCACTTCTCCAACCAAAGAAGCTTTTGAATGTAGAATGATTTACAAGAACGATCTGATAAACCCACTAGTGCCAAAGGGGTCTTACAGCCATTAAAAAAAAAAAATAGAACCATCCAAAACAGTGTGACAAGTGTGAAATGAAGGATTAGACAAGAGGAATGAGGGAGAAGACTTCAAACAATGCTTTGAAACATAAGTTTGTACACCGTAGAGATGCAGATTTTCATATTAGATTGGAAAGTGCCCTTCACCTTGCTTCCAAGACAGACACGTGCAGCATCTGCAGTTGAGCAGCAAAGACCATCTCCTGCTCCAAAAGGGCCAACCCTAGCAGACCTCTCTCACACAGCCTCAAGAACACACAGCTCAGACCTCTGCACAGGTGGCACAGCTGGTCCTTACAACCTCAATGTGTCTGGCTCGAGGGGGAAAGCAGAGCGGCACTTACCTGGTGGGAGGAAGGCTGTATGCTGCTGCAACTGCATGTTTGCAAGAGCTTGCTGGTATTGGAAAATACCAGTATTAAAGACTGCGGTGGCACCATTGGTTTTTTCAAGCGCAGGCCTCTTTGGTAATGGGGGAAGTACAGCTTGAGGAATTCCCTAATGGTAGATGAGTATAAGGTAGCCCAGTTGCAAAACAAAAAGGGAAGAAGGGGTGGGAAGGGAGAGAGAAAAGAGAAACAGAAAAATCAGTAGAAAATACAACCGTCAAGCACAACTATCTTTCTTTTCTTTTGTTATCCTTGAGCAAGCAAGCAGCGAAGCAGGCTTAAATATCCAAGGAAAGGGTGAGGCTGAAGCTTCAAAATATTACTTTTGCCAGTTCAACTAGGGCACCGTAGGGGTAACTGTGCTGGAAATCTATGTGCTAGCATATCCCGCTGTATAAAGCTTCATGTTTTTAGTAAAGAAGCAGCAATACCGAAGGAGAAAAAAAAATAAAGAAAGCTTGCACTGCTAGCTCCATGAGGATTGACAAGTAAAAGCAATGTTAAAGAGAAATCTTACAGCGCGAATGGAACAGGTTAATATAATATTAAACGTTTAATTCCACCTCCCCCCTACCTCCCAAAAACTCTAACTACACATGCAAAAAATGTACCATATCATGCTGGTACTTTTAACATTGCATTACAAATGTTAAATCTACTTAAGAATATTGTTAAGCCATGCCAACCAGATACAAATATATATGTAATATATATTATACACTTTTTAAAAAAAGAAACCCTCCTTTTATAGAATTTCCCATCTTACTTCATTTAGAAACTTCTACAAGGTGGTTAAACTGAATGTGGGCTCCTTCATCCTTGGGGTACTGGCTTAGAAAAAACAAATGTGTTTGTAAACGGTACCATTTTCCCATTAGGAATCAGGAAGCCACACTCAGTTTTCCATTGAGCTTACATTACTTTATAACAGGAAAATAAGGATTATTTTACTTATAGATTTTAATAAAAAAAATTTGTATCTATAATAAAGCTACATGCCAAGCTAAAAGGTGAAAGGTCATAGTACCAGGTCAAAGGTTGCCTCGAGGGGTCGCTTCAGTGATTTGACAGCCGACTGAGTCTTAATTAGCAGGCAGCGAGCACATGATGGCAATGGGCCAGTGGGGTTCAAGCGCATTAACATAAACAGCAAGCAGAGGTGCATCATGGGGGCAGCAGTGCATTTTGGGTAGGTGAGAAAAAAACAAATAAAAAACAAATCATCGGAATGCCATATACAACGAATAACAAGACTAAGCATGCACAATAAAGGCACTACCGAGTTGTTATTGGGAGGATACACCTCTATGTAGTTAATTACACACAAGATACTCTAATAGGGGGGAAGGGAAAGAGTGAAAGGAGAAAGAGTGAGAAAGAGAGTCTGCCTTCTGTATTTTTGCTCAAGTATCCATAAACACAGAAGAAAGCATCTCCCCTGTTGTCCACTACTGTGCTATGAATATCACACAACAATGTTTCACATGAAGTAGTATTTTAATGGTCAAATCATGTAGTTATGTAAAAAAAAAAAAGTAGGACAACATTAACAGCTAAGCAAAGAACAAGGAAGGGACTCATTAAATAGCTATTCCTTTAGCACCCCCACAACCACATTTTAGCGTGCAATCGTAACCAACTTTCTAGCACTGACGTAGCTGTGCCAAAGGGGCATATGCTGCATCCTGCAGTGGAGTAGTAGTCTTGGAGGCCTCCTCAAGGTAAGGGAATGTTTGTTCCCTTACCTCGGGGCTGCATTGCCCTTACTCCGGTGCTGGAAAATTGGTTAGGATTGTGCCCTCAAGCAATGCACACATTCCCTAAGACCTCCCAGTCTCCTGGAGTCCATCTTACAGTCCACTTCCAGTTGTGCAAGTATTCATTACACCATCATATTTAAGTGAATCAGGATAAAGAACCATAACCATGTCACTCTCTCTCTCTCTCAGATAATGTGACAGTCAGCTTGTTGGAGATGCCTGCTCCTAAGTAGTTCCAGATGTTATTTTGGCCCCTCGCCCCAAATCAGATATTTTAAGGTTACTGCAAAACCCCATATGTGGAAAGCAGGCCTAAGAACAAAACAAGTTTAATGCAAATGCAAGAGGTATACTTTACGATTAGAAGAAATACTGTATATATGTGCATACATGTTTTGTGAAAGGATGCTATAAATCCAAATAAGGGCTTTTCTCATTGCTCTGGACAGCATGAGCCTTTGCCCATTTCCCACTGACATTTCAGCTCCACCTTTCAGGTTCAAGTTGTGTCAGCCCCTCCCCTCATAGTTGTAAATGTTGAATTCGTACCATTGTGCCTGCACACCTATTGGCCGCCTTCTCAATCTGATCCCCCAGTGTTAGAGAGGAATCTTGGAATGGGTTTGTGTCCTGGAAGCATGAGTCAGCCTGTTTTAACTGCTGCTAGAAGAAATCAGGAGACAGCTTTAACAAGGCAAATGGGTGCACAGGCAGAAAGATGAATAGGGAAGAAGAAAGGGGGGGTGCAATGAACAGGCAATGAGACAGTGGGACACCTCCGTCCAGACCAAATATGCTAAAGGCTTGCAGCCAGTGCTGATGCCAGATGATGGGCACTGTAGGGCAAAGCTGTGCACTGGGCCCCCATGCTGCCCCCTGCCCACCCCTCTGGCGGTGCATTTAAACACTACTGCTGCTTCCTGTACAGAAGACTCAAGAGTCGACCTGCTGAGGGGTGGGGACCCTTGGTCTGTAAAGCTTGGCACCAGTCCTAGGTGGATCCCTTTAAAAAGATGCCCCACTTTCCCCCCATAAAATCAGAAATGAAGCACAGAATATGAAACGTCCTGAGACCCAGGGCACAATCCTAAACTGAGTTAGGCTGGCATAAGCTAAACCAGCAAAGTTTGGCCAGCACAAGGGACACCGTAAAGTATGTTTGGACCACTCTCAGAGTCAGAGAAGCCAGCACACAGATGTGAGCCATCCTCCCTGACTCTGAGAGTAGTCCAAATACTTTATTGTGCTGGCCAAACTTTGCTGGCTTAGTTTATGCCAGCCTAACTCCAGTTTAGGATTGCGCTCCCAATGAGGAGGTCACTGACTCCTACTGCAATTCGCATTGTAGCAGGGAGAGGGGAAACGACTCTCAGCCTAGGCTCCCCCTGACAAGCACGTAACACGCATATTAAAAACTAGGAATGTGTCACCATCAACGTATATGTGAAGCAGCATACTAAATGCACGACTCTCAGTATATTCACAGACTAATGAGCATGATCATCTGAGCATGTACATATATGCACAAGTGACACAGACACAGACCAGCTCTACACAATTTTGCAGAATGTTTTTTTGGGGGGAGAACCTGAAACTACTTAAGAGCAGCTTTGCATCACATGCTTAGAAGCTTACTGAAATAGATAGGGATCAGGATAGCGGAACAAACTCATCGTCAGCAAGGAGAGTTAATAGAGTCATACTTTTCTGTGGCTGACAATGTGACTATTTTGCAAGATTTTGTTTGTTTGTTTGGACTCACCATGGCTGCTGCAGTAGCTGCTGCCTGAGCAGCTGCTGCTTGGTTGACCTGGTACTGGGCAGCTTTGATCTTAGCTTGCAGGTGTGCAGGAGGGTGAAAATATTTGCACTTTTCCCTTGAGCATCTCCCTTTGATGTAATCCATGCAGACGGTAACTGTGTTGTCGTTGGTATCAATCATTGCACTGTCGGCAGGGTGAGCAAACCGGCAATCATTTTCTCCCCTGTTACAATTGCCACGCTGGTACTCTCGACATACCTGCAGCAGAGTTGGAACACAAGCAATGTTATTTTGACTCGAGAAGGTGAAATTGAATGAAATGAAGGTGGAGAACACTTTGCAAATGATCTTAAAAAAGATCCAGGCAATTGCTTTTGACCCACTAGGTGGTGTTTTATGATTCAACTGCTTCTTGCATTGTTATGCCTTCCTAATAGAGATCACATTACTGCAAACCACAGAATCTCAGTCCAATTTTTCCACTATGATGCAATTAGTCAAATTGCAATATAATGTTTTTTCTTAAGGGTGAGTTTCTTAATCAGCTGAAGGCCAATGTGCTATTTTGATTTATGTAGACTGAATGTAAAAGCAACAGTAACATTATCCAGTTCAGTGAATTCATTTCTTTTAGCTTTGAAACGTACTTTTTCACTCGTATTTTATTCAATATTAGCTATGTCCGTGATGCAACAAAGGTGAGTGTAATTTATGAAACGTGCTGTTCCATCATTTCACCACAAGAGGGGGTGCAAGCCCATGTGTTTCTCTGTTGTCCTCTAGATAAACAGTGTTCACTGTATTAGGATTTCACATTCACTGTATTAGTGAATACTAAGGCTGAAACAATGCATACTGATAAGGTCTCAGAGTTGAAACATTAGCAATAATCTTAAAAGAGAACAAAAAAAATGCAATGTAAAAAACCTATTATGTTGCAACTGAACCAATATTCATTTAACCTGTGACCTGTTTTCGGAATGAAAGGTAAACAATCACCACCAGCTACCACAATTCTAATACAACCATTTCCTCCCCTACCCTTGTATTTAAAGGGCAATGAATGCCTATGGCACAGAGCTAGGTACACATCCTCATCTGGTTTCAAATGCTACCAAGAGCTAAAAAAGAACCACTTTGAAATCATGCAAGGTACACTCTGTATAAATGCCATTTGTGCCTAAGGGAAGGACTGGGTGAAAGGACGTGTTGGAATTTGGCTCCAGGGCACACTTTCGGCCTTCCCTTTAAAGCTCTGTAAAGAAATGGAACGGGAAAACAGTCCCCCAGAGATTCAGTTGGAGTTGAATGGAGGGTTCCCATAATTAAGGGCCTGTTTCTGTCGGGCTCAGCACCATTGGTGCTGGCCCAGCACTGTCTCCAGGGGTTGCAAACATGCCATAAAGCACGTATGCGACAATGCCGGAGGCCCTACCGCCAATGCTCGAATCAGTGCCAAACAGAGGAAGGCGTGTCACTGTGCCATGGTAAGTGCTCTCACTGGGCAGTGAAATGGCTTTTCTGGTTAGGACATGGGGAGGGTGTGGGAAGAGAAGGGGAATGTGGGATAGGGTGTTGGGAGAGGAGGAGCGGGCCAAGGCAGGGGTGGCACCAGTGGTGGACCCCACTGCTGGAACCTATGCCCCACTTCAGACTGCAAAGCCCTACATGGTGTTTCTCCACTCACCACCTGCAAAATAGTAGGTGGAGTGTGGAGTAGCCCCATTGCGGGGCCTGCAGCTTTCCTCTTCATCCCCTTCGCTCAAAGCAGCCCCCATGGGAAGCAGAAGTCACTGTTTTGGTGTCGGTGCCCGTGCAGGAAACTGGCAGCTCAAGATTGGGCTGCCTGCCTTGTTTTCCCCCTTACTCTGTTATTCACACACATGAAGCCCCTGAGGCTTTTAGAAGGAATGCAGAGTCTGTGCAAACCTCCCCTATCAAAATTCAGCTCTTCCTTTTACTTCAATGTAATTTATTCATGTTGTTGTTGTTGTTGTTGTTGTTGTTGTTGTTCAGTCACTTAGTCGTGTCCGACTCTTCGCGACCCCATGGACCACAGCATGCCAGGCCTCCCTGTCCTCCACCAGCTTCCGGAGTTAGCCCAATTTCATGTTCATTGCTTCGGTGACACTATCTAACCATCTCATCCTCTGCCGCCCCCTTCTCCTTTTGCCTTCCATCTTTCCCAGCATGAGGGTCTTTTTTAAAGAGTCCTCTCTTCTCATGAGGTGGCCAAAGTATTGGAGCTTCAGTTTCAGGATTTGTCCTTCCAGGGAGCAATCAGGCTTGACTGATTGAATCTCCTTGCAGTCCAGGGGACTCTCAAGAGTCTTCTCCAACACCATAATTCAAAGCATCTATTCGTCGGTGCTCCGCCTTCCTTATGGTCCAGCTCTCACAGCCATACATGACTACTGGGAAAACCATAGCTTTGACTAGGCGAACCTTTGTTGGCAGGGTGATGTCTCGGCTTTTTATTAAGTTGTCCAGGTTCACCATAACTTTCCTCCCAAGAACTAAACGTCTTTTAATTTCATGGCTGCAATCACCATCTGCGGTGATCTTGGAGCCCAGGAAAATAAACTCTGTCACTGCTTCCATTTCTTCCCCTTGTATTTGCCAGGAAGAAAATTCATTGGACTAAGCAGAGGGATAGGGGAGGCATGCACAGAGCTGATAGGGGAGGGATAGGGATAAGGCATTTGGGTTAGGGGAGGCATTTGTCACTTGTACCAAGCAGAGGGATAGAAGAGGCATTTGCAGACCTTCTGTTTCCCCATTGGCCCCTTGCACAATGGGCACATGGGGGGGGGACCAGTGTGCTCTTAAACCTGTGGGAGCAGAGGTGCTATGCTTGTGGCTAACTGGGTACAGATTTTCAATTTGTTTAATGACATCCTATTTTCCACTTCAGAAAGTTTACGTTAACTTACTAGAATATACACTGTGACAAAGTTTTGGAATAGCTTATGCCAGTGGTTCTCAAACCTTTTAGCACTGGGACCCACTTTTTACAATGACTTTTTACAATCTGTCCTGGACCCACCAGAAGTGGTGTCATGCCCAAAGTGCTGTCATTGTGATGCCAGAGCCTGCTGCTTTCCTGAGAATGCAGCAATCAGTTGGGTTATTTCTCAGCCATTTTCCAACAGAAAGTGAATCAGAAAGGAAAAAGCCTATTTACCACCTTGACACAAGCAAAACAACCACACAACCCTCCCGAATGCCAGCATCCCATTTTCCCATATTTTCAATATGACTGCCCTAGGTGCCTCACGACCCACCTGAAATTGGCTTGCAACCCACTGGTGGGTCCTGACCCATTGTTTGGGAACCACTGGCATATGCCATTCCCTTAAGGATCTCATCCTAGACAAAAACAAGTTAATATGTGCTGCAGAAGACATGCTCCCATAACATGCAGCAGTTATAAAAATGATGGCACCCCTGTGCACTCTGTAGGGCACCCAGAACTCTGCTGGCACAAAATAAATGTCAACAGCAGCAATCAGGACCAGGCCATAGCAATGTCAAAGCAGTGTCAGCAGAAGGTGGATGGAATCAATGTGCTCTGAAATGAGCTTGTGCGGAATGTGTTAAAAGGGGCCTTCTAGAAAAGAGACGGTGCGGTGAAGTGGTTATTTTTTGGGACTAGATACAGGTTCAAATCTTCACTTAGCCATATCACTCACTATGCCAGTGTTACTCAAACTGTGGGTCGGGACCCACTTGGTGGGTTGGGACCTGATGTCAGGAGGGTCGTGGAAAGCTAGGAGCAGTCATCTTGGAAACTGCAGACCTGACGCTTGTTATATTCCTTTTGTGAGTGTTAAAAGTTTGAATTTTCAAGCGAAGGGTTTTTTTGAATTGTTTTTTGTTCAGTGCTTTTCAATCAATCAATCAATCAATCAATCAATCAATCAATCAATCAATCAATCAATCAATCAATCCTTATATACCGCTTTTCAACATGAAGTTCACAAAGCAGTTTACAGGCAAATAGTAATAATAATAAAATTAAATGGCTCCCTGTCCCAAAAGGGCTCACAATCTAAAAAAAGGCAGACCACCAGCAACAGCCACTAGAAAGACTGTGCAGGGGTGAAGAGGGACAATTACTCTCCCTTGCTAAATATAAGAGGAACACCACTTGAAAAGTGCCTCTTGCCCAGTTAGCAGGGCTTTTACATCATATTTTGTCCTCATCTTGCTTTCAGTCAGGGATATTTCATAGTTGTACAACTGCTGCAGTCCAAGAATGCCAAGAATGCCAATCTGCATTTCAGGAGTGTCATTTTATTACGTTATAATGACAGCACTTCCAGCTTAATGACATCACTTCTGGTGGGTCCTGACACGAGTGTCATTCTAAAAAGTGGGTCGTGGAAAGTGGGTTGTTTGAATAACACTGCACTAGGCACCAGAGAGATAGAACCAGTTGCTATCTCTCATCCTAACACGGTATCACAGGGTTGTTGCATAGACAAAACAGGGATGATAAAGAACCTTCTGTGCCACGCTGGAGGAAATTAGAGGAAGGCCAGGATTAAAAAACAAACAAACTCAGATATGACTGTTTAATGTAGCTCAGTGGATTGAAAGTGGGACTTTGATCTGACAAGTACAACTGCAAGGTCTGCCAAAGGCTTGCCATCAGTGTTTGGGAACATCACCACCAATTAGCCTCAGTTTCCAGTCTATGAAATGGGAGTAATAGTGACCCACCTCATAGGACTGAGCTGACTAAAGAAGCCAGTAAAATGGCATGCAACTGTTCAATGCTATCTAAATATTAGCAGTAACATGACTGCAGGACTGGGAGGAGAAGCAGATCCCAGAAGACTAGCTGCTGCTGTCTATTTATAGTGAGAAAGGGTTTTATGACTGTTGAACCGCCAGTGAGCACTGATTCATAACGAAAACAAAAGTTTTGAAAGGCTGGAGCTGCCTGGAGCTAAAAAAAGCAGCCCCGACTTCCAAAGATGTTGCAAGAAATCCCCCTAGAAGGACAAAAAAGCACATTTAAGTGGTTGACTAACCATCGTTTTGTCTTTCAGGAGCTGCAAAAGTGACAGCAGACCGAGCAGAATCCCATTTGCCCACTTAACACGCCGCAGAGCAGGAGCCCCCGCTTTCTAGAGAAAGCGCCTGGAACTTGGCAAAACAAACAGCAGCGGATCGAAAACTGCCCAATTAGTCTGGAAAAAAGAAAACCACCTCCAGCCATCTCTCTTGCCTTGTGTCCGCCTTGCTGTGCTTTCCTTCATTCTAATCAACACAGCAGTCACTTCACAGGCCCAGCTCCCAGTTCCTTCTCTTCCAGTGTCCAATCTCAGCAATGCTTGCCGACAACACCAAGCTTTTCAAAGCAGGCATGCACCAGAAAACCAGGCTAAACACATTTCAAACCACATCTTTGAAAGGGCATGACCTTCGAAGGCTGCCCTTGGCCCTTCTATTTGAGAATCGAAAGAGCAACAGTGAATTGAACACTTTTCCTTATGGAACAATGGAAATAATTTATTATCTTTGTAGTACTTAAATGTTAATGTCACATTCAGAGCACAATCCTAACCTGGAGTTAGGCCGGCACAGTTAGGCCAGCAAAGTTTGGCTGGCACAAGAAACCGTAAAGTATGTTTGGACCACTCTCGGAGTTAAGAGAGGCCAACACACAGATGTGCGCCATCACTCCAAGAGTGGTCCTAACGTGCTTTACAGTGGCCCCTGTGCCGGCCAAAGTTTGCTGGTCTAACTATGCTGACCTAACTCCAGGCTAGGATTGCGCCCTCAGATACCTCCGTAAGCATACAGAAGAAGAAGAAAATGGATGTTCGACTGGATGGACGTACAGCTGTATCCAACAAGGGCCTCCTTCAATGCTTACATTTACATCCTTCTAGTGAGGACCCATTTGTATTATCTCATTTATACCACTTCTCCCCCTAACATCTCTCTCAGAATCAAGTGCCCTGAGATTTCCGACCTGGATATGCCCTGCACTTTGCCCACACCATGCTGTGACATCAGTGCACGACAGAGCATCGGCAGGACTTGCTGCAAGAAGACGGGTGTGTGGCTACGCAAATAGCGTATACAATGTCACATAACAATGTTCTTGTTAAGTGAGTGGAAGGTTTCAGCAAGGCAGGATTATCCTGAGTGAGAGGTAGCTCTTGCTCATGCTATTCAGCAAGCCTGCTCTGAAAGCCTTAATAACTTTTCTCACTCTGCACTACTGTGGCTATGATGCTTCTATAATCAGCTCCTTGTAATTTGTCTTTCAGCCAGAGTGGAGCAGTAATGCATCAGACATTCCTTAGGCTCCAGTGGTGGGATCTGCTGCTCACATGGAAATACATTATGTAGACTCTACAGGTTTTATAAAAGCAAAAGCAATGTAGTCCCCTGTGCAAAGCACTGAGTCATTACTGACTCATGGGAGGGATGTCACATTGCAACGTTTATTAGGCAGATTAAGAGAGCAATCCTAACCTGAAGTTAGGCCAGCACATTTAGGCCAGCAAAGTCTGCCCAGCACAAGGGCAGTACAGTATGTAAAGTACAGTATGTTTGGACCACTCTTGAAGTCAGAGAGGCCAGCACACAGACGGGCACCATTCTCCCTAACTCTGAGAGTGGTCCAAACGTGCTTTATGGTGGCCCTTGTGCCAGCCTAACTCCGGATTAGGACTGCATCCTTAGTTATACAGGGTGGTTTGCCCTTGCCTTCTCCAATCATCCAGAAAGCTGGGTACTCATTTTACCAACCTTAGAAGAATGGAAGGCTGAGTCTACCTTGATCCGGCCACCTGAGAACCCGATTTCTGCAAGGATCAAACTCAGGTCGTGGGGAAAGCTTCCGACTGCAATTCAGCAGCCTTACCAATCTGTGCCACTCAAGGTTTTAACAGGTTTTTATATATATATATATATATATATATATATATTTTAATGGAATGTTGATGCATTCTTCCTTTCCACATACTTTAGGCGACATTAGATAATGATCTGAAACAAGGGCATGGGTAGGCCTTAGAGATGAAACACATTGAGGTAGCACAGATAACAGAGAAAGAGCCAGTTCTTCCATTTCCCCTTGCAAGCAGACAATTTCCCTTTACAATTCACAGGTAATAAGGTGCTATTTTAGAAACCTCCTTATGGGGATTTCAAGGAATGGAAAGCTTTCTGTACAAGTGACTTTTGTGAAGTCCAGAGCTCTCCAAGGGCTATTTAAGAAATGTGACAAGTACAGTTTGCCTTGATGTGTAAAGTGCCAGTGTTGTTTTCAGTTGCTGTAGCTTGCAACTATCATCACAATGAAGTTTAAAGAGGTAAGCATTAGGTTTAAGAAAATTGGAAGAACAAAGGAAATAAATGTTTGCCATTTTACTGCGCCTCTGTGCACATTTAACCAGCATTTGTTTTCCTTAAGCATGACGTCTGAACATTTGAACTATGGTGAAAGCTTCAAGCCATGCTGTGAAACCATGATTTACAGTGGTCTTGCAAACCATAGTTGGCAGTAACCATGATTAAACCTGCAGAGAACACCCCATCCTCCTCTCTAACAGTAGCAATTGATAGTAGAAATGAACGGCCTTTTCCTTGTTTGCCTGCCTTGGATTAAGTAAAAAATGACCTGAGTTTTTTTCCCAAAAAATTAAAAACAAAACACAAAAACAAAGCTGAGATCAGTAGTGAGATCTGCAAATGAAGAAGTGGAATGCTGGGCGGGACTTACGCGGGACTTACGCGCGATTGGCTGCCTGTCCGCTCTGTTCCGACGCCCCCCCCCGCTCGCCACGCGGGCTGCCAATCAAACGGTAGTCCCGCCTAAGTCCTGCCCAGCGTTCCACTTCTTCATCTGCAGATCCCACTGCTGGCTGAGATCCTTTTTCAACCAAACATAGTGCACCAGGGCCATTTGGGGGGGGGGGGGCGACGACAAGCAAGGGACAAGAATTGACTCAGCAAGCTAAGATATTGGTTTAGGGTACAATCCTAATCTGGAGTTAAACCGGCACAGTTAGGCCAACAAAGTTTGGCTGGCACAAGGGCCATTGTGAAGCACGTTTGGACCACTCTCAGAGTCAGGGAGGATGGTGCACATCTGTGTGTTGGCCTCTCTGACTCAGAGAATGGTCCAGACATACCTTACCGTGTCCCTAAACACCGTAGGATTGCTCCTTTAAATATGGTTATCAGATACAAACTGGGACAGAGCGTCTATACCTTTAACCATTGTATAGAAGAGCGAATTTGGGCAGGTGCAGCTTTTGAAACCTTTCCACGATGAGCTGAACCTGCCCAAATTCCCTCTTCTATACAATGGTTAAAGGTATAGGCACTCCGTCCCAGTTTACATTTGGTAACCCTACCTTCAATATATTTGGGACCTTACCTTGGGTTTAAGATAACAAACCATCATTAATGCTAGCCATGATTAGGCATTATGCCTGCACTGGGCCTGTGTCTATCTTCACTTCCTATTTCACTTTACATTTTTTTAACAGAAAGGTGAAATTCAGATACTGCAGAGATCAGCGCGAAGACAGCCTTCGTAACTCGGTATTGTGCAATAACAAGCTTTAGCACAGGGCTGGCGCTTGGCCCGCTTTGCCGCTGATGTGATAAGATGCTGAAAACCCCTGTCAAGCACCCTCAGATAAGACAGTGTTCAGGGCAAAGGAGAATAGCTGCTATAGTGGAGAAAACATCTGTTATGGATGTACCAAAAGCTGTTAAATAACAAATATGATACCTCAGATAGCATTCCAGCAACAAGTTCAGAATGAGAATGTGAAAGTGTGTGGGGTGATGGTCCACTTAGATGGTAATTGGGAGTGCAATCCTTACTGGAGTTAGGCCGACACAGTTAGGCCAGCACAGTCTGGCCAGTACAAGTGACACTGTAAAGTATGTTTGGACCAGGCATGTCATGTAGCGGATACACGGGGGTACGCGAGTACCCGTTCCTAGGATTAGGGCTGGCCCCGCCCATTCGCCCGCCCACTCATCGACTCCATTGGCGCTCCGCTCCGCCCCCTGCAACGTTTGAATTGCCTGCACGTTTGAGTTGCCTGCACGTTCTCAGAGCCAGGCAGGGAGGCAGGCAGGCAGCGGAGTGAGGGAGACCGGTGGCGGCAGCAGCGTGAGCAGGTAGGCTGCGTGGGGCTCCCTCCTGAGGAGGCGCAGTGGTTCCTGGGGGGGAATCGGTAGCCCGCGCAGCAGCCCCGGGGAAGGCCTACCGAGGAGGCGTGGTGGTTCCTGGGGGCAGTTCCTGGGTTCCGGCTATGACCTCACTTCCGGTGGGCGGGCCCCGACACAAGTGCCAATCAAAAGTGAGTACCTGTTGCTAAATCATTTAGATTCCATTACTGGTTTGGACTACTCTCAGAGTCAGAGAGGCCAGCACACAGATGTGCGTCATCCTCCCTAACTCTGATAGTTGTCCAAATGTGCTTTACGGTGGGCACTGTGCCGGCCAAACTTTGCTGTCCTAACTGTGACGGCATAACTCCAGGTAAGGATTGTGCTCTAAACTATTAATGATGCTCATTGGCGTTCTGGATGCTATCGTTAGGCTGCCATGTCTAGTGTCTAGGCAGTGTGCTTGCTGGCTGGATGAGGGAGCCTATTTTAGCGTTAAAGAGCAAATGGTGGGCTGTCCAATGGGACAAAGCTGCAGCATGGGCGGGAGGCTTTCGCAGTTTGCTCATATTGCATTTCTGAGCCCAATCATGCCCTACCCCGTGCTATTACTAAATGAAAAATCTTCTATCGACTTTCAGCCTCCAGTGTAGACTTGCCCCATTTCACACACCCAATGTGCTACTTTAGTCTAAAGTACCCTCCCACCTGCAGTTATTTGATTAAGCACTTGTCTGGCTATGCCCCATTGAATGCTGCAGACAGCAGGCTGTGGGGCCTGGGACAGGGATCCGTATTTCTCCCAGCCATTCACACTTTCCATGTATGGTTAGTAGATCTTTAATATCTCCATTTTCCTGATGAGGGTCAATGATAGACAGCTATGCAGAACCATCATACCCTACTTTTTTCCCATAATGGAAGTCAGGCTGGCACAGAGAGAATCGCTATGTGGCTACCCATTTGGGAACTGACCAGATCTAGATCTCTGTAACTCTAGCAAAGTGGCTGTGTCATGTGCTCCCAAAGGATGTCCTGAGCTCTTGGGAAATTTTAGAACTACTTGCTAACTATAAGAACTTCATAACTGTCATCATTATCCATTTTTGTCTATGATAAAGGCTAGCAGTTGATATAGATATATGCAGACACCATGGTAAACAAATTACGTTCAGATAACTAAGCGATTCATATAACAGTTTAAGGCCACAGCAGTTCCTCAGCCTGATCATCCTTTTCATGGACTTAGGCAAAATTGGAACCCTAACTGGATATCATTTGTGAAGAACTCATGTTGGTAAGGTGGGTAATTTTCTTGAGGAATTGAAGGGAACAAGGCTGTAAGTCATAATTGTCTCTTTTCAATGATTATCCAGATCTGGACACATTATTGCATCACCCTCTGCACAAAGGTTTTGTAATAACCACTCTGTGAGTGCAATCCTAACCTGGAGTTAGGCAGGCACAATTAGGCCAGCGAAGTTTGGCTAGCACAAGGGCCACCATAAAGCATATTTGGACCACTCTTGGAGTCAGGGAGGATGGTGAGCATCTGTGTGCTGGCCTTTCTGACTCCGAGAGTGGTCCAAACCTACCTTATGGTGTCCCTTGTGCCAAACCTTGCTGGCCTAACTGTGCTGGCCTAACTCCAGGTTAGAACCGCACTCTCACTGTGTGTGTAGGCGCATGTCCCACATGTTTATACGGCAACAAAACTGCTTACATGGTTCACAGTGCAGGTCTGAGCAGCTAGAAGAATCCCAGTTCACAATGATAAGGTGCCATTTCCTACCTCCAGTCTGTCTGTCCTCATTAGCTTTTGTGCTGCTGCAGCTGCAGCCGCAGGGACCGGCATGCCAGGGTTCCCTGCAACCAGCATTGGAGCTGTTGGCATGATCTCTGCGGGGACCAAGCCAGGGGAGATGGGCCCCAAGTAGGGATTAAAGGCTGTTGAAGCATTGGTGGCTAAGCTTGGTGCAACTGAAAACATTGGCTGGAAAAAGAAAAAAAAAAGGAGAAATGCACATATTAGTGGGCCCGTTATATTCATAATGCTTTACATGCAAAGCCAGCAGTTAGCATGTCACTGAAACAGTGTAGTTTTACTAACACTACTATATACAGAAATGCCTCTACCCACTGAGCACTTCCTGCACCATCTGCTCTACTACTGTTATGATACACTGCCCTTATAATCTAACATTCATTCAACACCAACATAAAGTGAGTCTTTGAACAAATAACAGATAATGTGCAAAGGTGTTGTGGACAATGGAAGGCATTGATCTCGATAAAGGTACTGCATAGTGCACTGCTTATCCAGGCTTCACCACACTTTCACTTCGTACGACTTTGACTATTAAATGCTTCTTCACTGTTTTGCAGTGAATTAACCTGGTGTGACGAGCAACTAAATTCATATTATTGCAAACAGAGAATCAGAAAGGCCAGAAAGAATCCAGAAAGGCATTCAAAAATTGCTGGAGGCCTAAAGGGCAAGGCATAGACAGATTAGCCTAATTACATGGTGAGTGAATGGCTGAGGCTGCAATCCTATCCACACTTATCTGGGAGTAAGCCCCGTTGTCTAAACTGGGGCTTACTTCTGAGTACACATGAGAGGGCTCTAACTGAGAGCGCAATCCTAAACTGGAGTTAGACTGGCATAAACTAAGCCAGCAAAGTTTGGCCAGCACAAGGGTCACCACAAAGCGTGTTTGGACTACTCTCGGAGTCAGGGAGGATGGCTCATGTCTGTGTGCTGGCCTCTCTGACTCCGAGAATGGTCCAAATTTTAAGGTGGATCTTGTGCTGGCCAAACTTTGCTGGCTTAGCTTATGCTGGCCTAACTCAGTTTAGGATTGCACCCTGAGCTGACCTATCATGTCACAGAGTAATATGAAATTCTGCAGCTAGTATATTGAGGGAGGGAACATCTTTCTTTCTAGACATAATAAGGTTTTAATTAAACTTATACATTCAGTAAATCTAGCAACACAAATCTCAGAGGTAAAATGTTGTCAAATAGCTGTCCCAACCCTTTCAAAGTCCATTCTCTATTTTCTTGGCAGTCAGGGTACAATCCTAACCTGGACTGAGGCCGCCACAGTTAAGCCAGCAAAGTTTGGCCAGCAAAAGGGACACCGTAAAGAATGTTTGGACTGCTCTTGGGACTCAGAGAGGCCAGCACACAGGTGTGCTGCATCCTCCTGACACCAAGAGTGGTCCAAACATGCTTTGTGGTGGCCCTGGTGCCAGCCAAACTTGGCTGGCCTAACTGTGATGGTCTAACTCCAAGTTAAGATTGCGCTCTCAATGATATTTCAAAAGCTTAATAAAGTCAATGCATGTTTGGAGCATGCAGTCAAATAGCATAATTGAAGTGGGCCTTATATAGTAGTGGAAATTTCTGATGTCCCAATATAGTAAAAGCTATGGGACAAGAGTCTGGTCCAGGGAAGTCTTGTGTTCTGCTGACATGTCTCTCCTCATTCAGTGGGGAAACCCAATTCCACAGTCAAGTTATCGCCAGCTCTTCCTCTTATTTTTATTTCCAACCAGAAGTCCTTCTCACTTATTTAAGAGGTCATAAAAATTCAGCCTGGATTGTGTTGCCACTGATTCCATGGCTGCCAGAACTTGGTTCCCTGAATTGACACATCCAAGGGATGCTTGCACCAGCCCAAGACAAGATTGGTGTGGATTAGACCTAAGGGCACAATTCTATCCTGGAGTTAGGCTGGCACAATGAGGTCAGCAAACTTTGATAGGCAGAAGGGACACTGGAGTCAGAGAGACCAGCATACAGACGTGCACCATCCTCCTTGACTCTGAGAGTGGTCCAAACGCGCTTTACGGTGTCCAGGCAAACTTTGCTGGCTTAACTATGCTAGCCAAACTCCAGGTTAGGATTGCACCCTAAAAAATACGCTCAGTGCAGTGGCTTCTGGCATGAAGACTGTGTATGTGCAGTGGGAAAAGGAAAGGGAAGTAAGAATATATAACTTCTGTAAGATGAAATACAGGGTATGAAAGAAAAGACCTATCGACAGCATTAACATCATTTTCATTCTCTGCACTGGGGGATATTTAATAATTTTTAAGCAACATTTCCCTGTGGTCCACAGTCAGAGACGGAGCTGCTTGAACACAGCAACAGAAATAAGAACTCATTAATTTTCGTTGCAATGACTGCTGAGTCATTGTGTGTGCTCAGTGGCCAAGTCGCTGGTTAAAATTCATGTCCTTGACTTCTTCATAATGCAGTGTCATCCTGCCTCATTTGGCTCAACTGCTGAAATAGGATGAAGGGGACCTTGCAATTTTTATTCTGATGTCTAAGTTGTTTCTGAAAAGGAGGGAAAACACCACACATATAGTTTCTCTCCCCCCCCCCATATTTTGTATACATCAGTAGTCTACAATGGAAGTGACACCAGAAGTAGCACTCAGTTCTCATGTTATTAATGGATTGTTATTGGGAGTCCCTGGTCTGCTGGTCAGGGATTAGGGCCAAGCTGTCCTTATTTCTGCAGCCACTTAACTGACAGTTCCCAAGTTATTTCTATTTCACTGTTACATGTGGCTTTTTAAAAAATTTGTAGCACACTGTGTTCTGAACTGTGCCTGTTGGAGTTTGTGGCAAGGGGCAAAGCCAGAAAGTTAACTGATCCCTTCCAATACTGTGCCTCTTTTATTTGGGGTATTTCACATGTCACAGCTTGTTTGCAGGAGGTGTGGGGACTATGAGAGAATAGGAAAGGATGGCACATGCAAGGAACTTGAGACAGGCATGTGCTCTACCTGTAGGCTTAGCTCACCAATACTTCAATAAACACATCCAGGCCTATGTAGTTTTCCATGGAGGAAGACGGGCAACTATAATTTATGTGCATTTCAAGTTTCTCTATTCCTGTGGTTTCCAAACGTTTTAGAGGCCCTAGAGGCTGCTGCCTGATTTATAAATGCCAAAGGGTGTAGCTACAATGGGGGATGAGCAGCAGTGCTTCCCCCCCCCATCGCAAGTAGCAGCTTGTTTAACCCTTGATGCACACAGCCTAATCTGCCCTGTCTGTTTTGCTCTCCCTAAAATTGGTGGGTTCTGGACCCAAAATTTGGAAAGTGCTGCCCTATTCAGATGCAGCTCTCATCTTCATGGCAGTTGCTTTTCTGTCACATCTTCCCACATAGCTGGGAACTGCACATAATTCTGCAACCACTGCATGAGTGTTTCCCACTGGGTGCCAATTTTGTGGGCAGGACCCCCACGGTTGTAGCATTCACATGCAGCCCTCAACTATGTGGGAGTATATAACAGAAAGGCAGTTAGGAAATATGTCTGAAGGTCATTCAATCTGCCACTGAAAGAGGAAGCACGAGCCCATTTACACATCCAGTTTCACCCAAACTTCTAACATTCTCAACCAATTTTTAAAGAGTATCTTTAAATGCAAGGCAAGCATTTGCAAAAAGATTTTTTTTTAAAAAAGGAGTCTGTCATAGGAGACATTTAGCATAAAATGCTGATCTAAAACACTGCAGCTTAATGTCTGTGCCATCAGTAACAAATCTTCACTTCGCCACCAAGAACAAATCTCTAGTCTTGTGAAAAGCAAAGTACTGGCACCTGCTGTTGAGGGCTGCCCTTCTAAGCACATTAGTGAAAGAAGATTCCAAAGGCCAAAGATCACAGGCACCCAGTTCAGAATTAGCTCATAGTGGCCTTATGGAATTTAGCATTTACCAGCAATCACAACAAACCAGCAGGGGAGATGTGATGCGCCTCTTGAAGACTGAGCAAACGTGCACACAATTTCGGCACTATAAGGGCTGCAGTTAGAGATGGTGGTGCAGGGTATAATTTTAACAAGGTTTGCATAGATGTGGGACGCTCATTTTGAGTATGAGCCAGTTCAAGTTAGAAGTGTCTCAAATACATTTTATGGGGTTGAAGAACATGAAAATATATTAATTCTCACCCAAATGTCAGGAACATCAAGACTGTGTTCACAAAGTGTAATGACTGGGTGACCTGACTATATATACCTGACTATAACTGCAAAGATCCCTTTAAAGCAGAAGGCTCGGCTTCTTTTGCTAATGGGATGCAGCTCTTCTCAATGGTCCAGAAATGGAAAAATGGTTCGTTTCCTGAAAAATAGGTTATGCTGTCTCCACTTCCCTCCTTGATTCTGGTCTTGCATCAGCCAGGTCCCATCACACATATAAAGCCTCCCTTTGTGACGATATGTCTTCATTGTTGTGTGATTATCCAGCAATATGCACACGCTCTGAACCTTAAAATAAGCCAAAGGCTATTACCACTCTCACCCCAGCCACTTTAGGATTCATTTGTGCAAATATTTAGGGTATCCCTACAAATATGGGGCCAGGTTGGTCTACATGCTCTGTGGTCTCCTTCCTTGATGCCTCCTTTGCCATGATCTCTCCCAGAACATTTATCCTCCTCTTAAAGCCCAAATCTACCCAGGAGTTTATGACAGACGAACAGAATTCTGCTGTCATAAAATGGGTTCTGGTTGTGCACACAAGACACCACCACTGGGCATTTTGACTGAATACTCAAGATAACAAACTGCATATATAAGTTGAGGCTCCACTCACCAAAAGAAATGCAAGCATTTAGGCATCTTTAAAGCAAAGTACTCCTGCCAACCTAGCAGTTCGAAAGCACCTAAATGCAAGTAGATAAATAGGGACCACTTCAGTGGGAAGGTAACGGCGTTCCGTGCGCTACGGCGTAGAGTCATGCCGGCCACATGACCACGGAAGCTTGTCCTAGGACAAAACGCCGGCTTTACAGGCTTTGAAACGGAGATGAGCACCGCCCCCTACAGTTGGTCACGACTAGATCATTTGGTCGTGGGGAAACCTTTACCTTTAAAGTACAGGAAGTAGCTAAAGTAACAATAAAATATTGCATATGGCAATAGTTCCCATATTGTGAGCTGTTGTTCTCCAGAGAGCTGTAGAAATCAGTAAGGGGAGCTGTGGAATCTTTGTGGGGGGAAAACCCGTTCCCCCCCCCGTACACTGTATAGGATTGTAGATCTAATGGGGAGCAGTGGCCAATGATTCAATAGGTCAAACTGGTGTCCAGTAGACACCAGCTGAAAAGGTTTGGGAACCACTGGCATACCATTTAGAGAAGATTTCTTCTCACAATTGATAGTACAGTAAATTGAATGATTTTTAGAATAAGAACTATACCTTCAATCTGTAGAGAAATGGCCCTTGAATTCATTGTGGCCAGTGCTTGTTGTTATGCTATTGGCTAAGGATCACATGTTGGACTTACTTGGTACCCCTTTATCTTGAGAGGTTTATTGTCTGGCCTTAAATATATATAAGAGCGCAATCCTAACCTGGAGTTAGGCCTGCAATGTCTGGCTGGCACAAGGGCCACTGTAAAGTGTGTTTGGATCACTCTCGGAGTCAGGGAAGATGGTGCACATCTGTGTGCTGGTCTCTCTAACCCCGAGAGTGGTCCAAACACACTTTACGATGTCCCTTGTGCCAGACAAACTTTGCTCATCTTTTACTTCTGTATCTGTGCTAGCCTAACTCTAGGTTAGGATTGTGCTCTTAATTTGCTGTGGCAGGAATATTTTAATGTAAACAGTGACCTTTATTTCTTGGCTTTCTTTTGTAATGCTTCATGACTCTGTAAATTTGAGCTTTGATCTCAAGACTGATGATCATTTTCAGTCTACCATACATCTAGCAAGAGCCTGTGATACTCCTTTAGAGGGTGCAAATAAACTGTGCACTGTGTGTTACTGTGCCCAGTCCTGATTTAAGAGATATGTTAACTGATACGACTAGTACTTGTTTTCTTGCTGCAGCTGCTACTAATCCTCAATAACTACATAACTATCTTAAGTAATTATATAATTTTACTTGCTTTGCAAGAGGTAAGTAACTCTAGGGCCCCTGGATTTTATTGCAGGAAAGAATAGGTCTCTCACTTCACAATGACTCATTTTGGAACAGAGTTCTGTGTGTTCCACTTTGAGAAGATGACCTTTTCAACTTTATAGAACTATCTTAAGTGTTGCAATGATGTGGACCTTCTTCCATTACACTCAAACTTGTTTCAAATGTGTTGGCTGCCACTTCAAAAAGTTGAGAGTACTTAAAAACTGAGGGTGCAATCCTAAACTGAGTTAGGCTGGCATAAACTAAGCCAGCAAAGTTTGGCCACCATAAAGTATATTTGAAGCACTCTCGGAATCAGAGAGGCCAGCACACAGACGTGAGCCATCCTCCCTGACTCAGAGAGTAGTATAAACATGCTTTATGGTGGCCACTGTGCTGGCCAAACTTTGGTGGTTTAGCTTATGCTGGCCTAACTCCA
>JAJKFI010000002.1:47471954-47507834 GCA_029204185.1 Lerista edwardsae | reverse complement strand
CATGACTTTGAGAGTGGTCCAAACGGGCTTTACGGTGGCCCTTGTGCCGGCCAAACTTTTCTGGCCTAACTGTGCCGGCCTAGCTCCAGGTTAGGATTGTGTCCAGAGAGAGAGAGAGAGAGAGAGAGAGAGAGATCTTTTTGGGACAATATCCCCCCCCCACTATACACATGAGGGATCACTTTAAAGGCAAATCAGCTTCAAAATCTCTTTCCACATAGGGTGGGTAAATACCAAATTTAACATGCTTAAAAAAAACCTGATGGTGATCTCTTATGGTGGGACATTCTGATGCAAGAGGCCTTTCAAAATGTTCACTTTGTTGCACCTTTCTTCATCATGGGATTCAAGGCAGTTTACATGGCTTCTCAGAAAGTCACCCACCCAGGCACTGATCACAGACAGATGACCTATCTTGGCCTTATGCGAGAACCCATGACAAGTGTGAGGTATGGTGAGGTAGCTGGAGTTCACAGGATCCTAGAGAGCAACAAGTGGACAACTCGATCCAACAGTCTCAGCTCAAATGGACCTCTTGTATCTCCTGGTCTGGATTACTCCAGGCTCCATTCCCCTGCTTAAAAGGGCAGCCTTTGGGTCTGAAATCAAGTACACAGCTGCCTCTCACCTGACTCACAGCCTAGTCCTATGCATGTCTACAAAAGAAGTCCCATCATAGTCAATAGGGCTTACTCCAAGTTAAGTGTAGTTAGGATTGCAGCCTCATTCTTTGCACTGGTAGGCAATGTGTACATGGTGGATGTCCTTAAGGGCGCAATCCTAACCTGGAGTTAGGCTGGCATAAATCACTTGTGCCAGCCCAGGAGTGTTGCAAATGGACTATAAAGTGTGTTTGCAACATTCTCGGAGTCAGGGAGGCTGGTATGCATCCTTGCACCATCTTCCCTGAATGTGAGAGTGTTTCAAATGCACTAAATACATTTGCAACCCTCCTGGGCAAGCAGAAGTGATGTGTGCCAGCCTAACTCCAGGTCAGGACTGTGCCCTGAAAGGTGTATTGTCTTCCAAGGACTCTCAATTCCAGCATCCTAGTGGTTTTGCTGGGTGTTAGAGGGATGTTCCAGCTCTCCAGGATGGTCTGGGGATGGGATGTCCTCTACGGCAGGCAGAGACAACGCTTGGGATCCTACCTCCCTTTTTTTAAAAAAAATCAAGGCTCTAATTTTCATCTTTTCAGATACTGTATACGTTTTGAAAAGGTGACAACAAAATGTGAATGGATCAGAAAAGGAAGGGCAGGACACTGATTTTCAACAGCTGCATCACATTTTTCCTATTTCAGGTCTCCCTGTCTCGTTCTAAGAGCACTGCAGAACAAATGTAGCAGGTCTACTAAGTATAGCCTGGGATCTGATTCACTAATGAAAATAATATGCAAATTGTTTTAGCTGCATGCGATTAAAATATGCTTCATTTACATTTTGTTCCTGACATATTTCCAGTGCGGCACTCAGCCTTGAACTGCTGACAAAAATACCACACCAGGGTAATGTTTATTATTATACAACTGGAGAAAATATAATTCAGATGCTTTGATGGGTTAATTTTTTTGCCAGCATCTTTGTCCTGTCCCTCCTCCTTGATTACCAGAACTCTACTCTCTCTCTCTCTCTCTCTCTCTCTCTCTCTCTCTCTCTCTCTCTCATAGGCTCAGCTCATCATTAATACATTTTTTTTTCATTTCATAATTTAACAGAAGTAAAGCCTGCCTATATTATGGTATGGTGGCAAGATGTTTGCCTCCCCACCCTTTTCGGTAAACTGAATCAAATTTCTCTTTTCACATTTTTGCCCTGCTTGAAACAATGAAACATTGTCTGTGAAACAATTTCCTACTGCTTGTGTTTTTGACATTTATAACCAGGCTGAGAGAGGTACTCATCAGACCTCTTTAAAAGCCCTCCTCCGCTTTGTGTTAAGAAGGGCAGGAGGTGTGGATTGATGGTTGAGCTGCTGGTACTGTCTGAAGCGAAGCAGGAGACTCTGCAGTCTTGTTTTTGGATGGGAGATGGAATGTCAGGGTGTGACAAGCTGCTCTATCCATTGTGGCAGGACGGAGGCACTGATGAGCTGATTAGTCACCACAAGTGAGTGTTGCTGTGGAGTGCGTGAGAAGGCCAGCGGCAAAAGATTAGAGTACAACCTTGAGGACATGTCCAGGCTGGACTTACAATTGCTGGAGCTCAATGACATGCAGCCAGAGGAGAGAACCACACTGTGAAGGCTACATCTGGGATTGAGGATTTGGTGAATTACACAACACTGTATATTTGTAAAAACCCCATTGAAAAAATGGTGGTTTAGACTAGCCTGCCCATGTAAGCCACCTTGGGCATTTGCTTTGGGATATGAATTCTTCAAATCAAATCAAATACAGGTATGCCCCAGTATCCGCTGGGGTTCCATTCCGGACCCTCCCATGGATACCTGAACCCGTGGGGACACCTTTTTAAAGACAGGGGAACATCAGTGGTTTTGCTGCAACAAGGTAAAAAAAGAGATTTGTTTAACGTTCCCCTATCTTTTTAATAAGCATCCCAGTATCCATGATATCTGTGGATAATTGAAACTATGGATACCGAATCAGTGAGCACCAGGGCACGCCTGTAATAATAAATAAGGTAACAGATGTACATGGGATATGACCCAATGATCAGGGTGTTATTCTGATAGTTGATGCAATAGCTGCTTGTTTGGCCAATGGCAGGCTTCATGTTCTTGTCTAGCATTATTCTATTAGAAGTCACAATGAGGAGGACAGTGACAAGATCCACCCCCTTCTCCCCTCCCTACTAGTTTGTTCTTGCACAATACCACCTTCAATGAATGAGGAAATCATTCTTTCCTTAAAGCACCTTTACAGCCTTTACGATTTACTGGGCTACATGTAGTGTGAATGTATGTCAGAGTTCCCTTTTGCTGGTTATTTTTAAGCAAGCCGTTTACTTACTAGTTTACTATTTAAGAATTATAGTTTTAATCATGCTTTTCTTCCAATTTACCTCAGACTGCAATTTACCTTAAGACTGCAATTTCCCATATTCTTTTTTTTTTTTTGAAAGCATACAAAGGGAACTTAAAAATAATGTCATAGTGGATAGCCACCAAATCACAATTAGGAAGGCCGATTGTAAAGATGTATTAGGTATCTTTGTTAAGCCTTCAGAAGTATTACATTTGGGTTAAGAAATCTCCTGTGCATGCCAACTAGCTCTCAGCGACTTCTTAATTTGTAATTTGTCAATTAGCTCCAGAACCTCAGGCTTCCATGACTTGTCTTCTAAAGGCCCACTTCTAGATTTGTGCTATACTAGATTTGTGCTCCTAATATAACCAAATAAGTATTTGTTGCTTGTTTTTATGTTTTTAGCAATTTGCTCCTCAAATTCCTTCTTTGTTTCCCTTATCATCAAGTTGAATTTGTTTTTCCAGAATTTGTCCTGTTTTTCATTTTTCTTCAGTTGGGACTCTTAAGGCTTTGTTGATGCAACCACACTGGAATTCTCTTGGACCTCTTTGTGCCTTTCCTAATTCTGTGGCACACATTTTATCTGATTTTCTATTACAGTAGGTTTTTTTTCTAATCTTTCTGACCCTTCCCTTCAGCTTGTTTTTAACAAATGCTCTATTATTTTGAAGAAGAAAAAAACAATATGGAATGAAATGTGACTGTTGAACTTTCTAAGCAATTTTCCGCTCGCTTATATATTGAATATGATAGCGTTGTGGTCAGTGTGCTCCAATGGTTTGGCAACCAACCAATACATCTCCAACGATATTCTCGGCACCACTCCATACTAAATCAAATGTCACCTCTTTTCTGTAACTGATTATGCAAAGGAAAATAATCTTCTTTTACCTTGAAATGTTGTCTCTTTGTCATGATCTGAATGTACATTTAACCAATCAATGTGAGAAACTAACATTACTTGTAAATGGCAAAAAACCTTAGAAAGCAGAAAGAAAACCCAAAATTATAGTATTTTCTCACCTTTATTGTTTGGTATTGATAAATGGAATCAGTGTCGATGAAATATGGAGATCCCTCCCCCCCTCTTTTTTGGAATGTCTGAGGCATATGGTTCTATGAAAAAATAATAATAATAGTATCGAGTTAACTAATTAAAATATTAAACTAATACTATTGAATCAAGTCATAAATAAGCATACTTCGTTAATTAAAAAAAGATAATTGCTGAAACTTTATATCTCAATGTGATGGAAACTTATAACTGCAATAAAACTATTGTACCTTTTGTTACAGAAGCAAAAATCACAAACTATTAATATGGTCTGATGAGGAAAGTGGGGTACAGTAATTCCATTTTGAGGATGAGCTGCTTTGTAAGTCAATCCAAACTCTGGAAACTGAGGAAAACTGGAGGAATTTGGATTTGCTTCAATTTCCTACGTTCAGAACTAGATCTGACGGTAATTTTTTTGTTTTTTATTTTTTTGCAGTCAAGAGACATCTCCTAGTGAACTTCCCATGGTTGCTTGAATATCCTTGCAGCTCATTTGTGGCTGATTCTGTGAGGTCTGGATGCGTTCTGAGTTGCAACTCACAGGGTAATCCACTGACAATGGCTCCAAGGAGCTTGAACATGCTAAAGTGAAACTTTGAACCGGGGTAAAAGATCCCCAAATCATATCAAGAACTGCTTTTTAAAGTTTCTTCAGCTTCGAAAAGCAACTTGTGATTTGGCGTGAGGATTTGTCACACAAGGAAGAAGTCAGCAATTCCACTAGGCATGCCAAAGCCGTTAAGATATGTCTATTACAAACAGAGGTGGATCTAAGGGGGGGGCAAATCTGTAAGTTTTGCAAGAAGCCTTACCTTGCAGTGGAAAACACTCCTCTCCTGCACTGTTCTAGCCAATCCTCACAGGGAACAGCTACATCTTGGCGTTCCTTACTGGCTACAGCAGCAAGGGAGGGGAGTAGAGGGATTTACATGACAGGGTAAGGCTTCTTGCAACACTTAGAGCTTTGCCCCCTCTTAGATCCGCCTCTGATTACAAAGTAACTTTTCGTAACACCTGACAGTTCCTTCTGAATATGCCCAATAGTTTGTTTTTAAACTTCAAAGCAGTGCCATGGTTGTCTAAACAATAACTTAGGCAGTAGTTCCACAGTATGCAGCTTTACATGTCCTTTCCTCCCTTCCATCTTTCTTAACCTGGAATAGAACTTTATTTTTGGGTTAGGACTATAAATTCAATCCCTGGCATCTCCAGCTAAACAGATCTCATGTTGCTTCTACTTGCGATCCCAGAGACTTATTGTCAATCAGTCCTGAGTAATATAAGTTCCTTCTTCTCACTTTTGTTATCTGATTGGTTGATGAGACACCTCTAATGTAGCACAATTTGTTCATTCCTGTTTGCTCCTGTTTGCTATAATGTTGATGATGTGGAGGAGGTCGCATAGCTCAGTGACAGCACATTCTCCAAGGTCCCAAATTAAATATCAGGTACCAGGGCAAGGCCAGACCTTTTCCCAAGAATTGAGAGAGCATCTGCTAGTCAGAGCAGATCATAGTGGGACAGATGAACTAAAGGTCTGACTCCCTATAAGGTTAATATCTGGAACTTTGCAGTATGGGGCAGACTTCAATTAAGAAAAGGAAGTGTCTTCAGTTCACTTCATCCCCAAATTTTGTAAATGTTCTCTGTACAGACTAGCAGCATACTTTCAGGATATGTCTTGTTTCAGAAAAATAAAACATGATGTAATTTATTAGCATTCAGGTTGTTGCAGTCACAGATCAAATTTCTGATAGGTTCTCTTATTATTACTAAGGAAAACATGATTCAATTTACTGTTCCAGCCAAAGCTGATCTCTGTTGATCCCACATGTCAAATTTAAACTAAACACGAAGGACTTAAACCAGACTTTCAAAATCTTCTCTTACGAAGTCAGTTGCAGAAACAGCAACACTGCAACTTCAATGGGCTGCTGCAAACACAGAACATTTACAATCTGATCCATAAATCTGATAATGTCAGAGTACTAGAATTTAAATTGATTTAGTCAAAATGAATTCAACAGAACTACAGTTACCCTAAATTTAGGCAAACTGGCTCAATGATTTGAGGATAAGAGCAGAGGCAGATCTAAGGGAGGGCAAAGCTCTAATATAAGTTTTGCAAGAAGCCTTACCTTGCAGTGGAAATCATTCCTCTCCTGCACCGTTTTAGCCAATTCTCACAGGGAACAGAAACATCTTGGCGTTGCTTACTGGCTACAGCAGCAAGGGAGAGGGGGGATTTACATGACAGGGTAAGGCTTCTTGCAACACTTAGAGCTTTGCCCTCCCTGTAGATCCACCTCTGGATAAGAGCTCTGGTAAGCTTTCCTACAGCGTTAGGCCAAACTACAAATGATATTAACTATATCGATATGAAGTTAGTTAGGCTGAAGTTTACCCATGAGTAGCAGTCATATGGAGCTGTGATTTAGAGTGCAATCCTAACCTGGAGTTAGACTAGCATAGTTTGGCTGGCACAAGGGACACCACAAAGTGCATTTGGACCAGAATCAGCGAGGATGGCACACATCTGTGTGCTGGAGTCTCTGTGTGCTGGAGTGGTCCAAACATACTTTACAGTGTCCCTTGTGCTGGCCAATCTTTGCTGGCCTAACTGTGCTGCCCTAACTCCAGGTTAGGATTGCACTCTCAGAATGGAATTGCAGTGGGAGGAAGGGTGTCCTTCTGACCTTCTGGCGGCTATTTAATTCCCAGAGTACCATTGTAGCAAATGGTACTTTCCAGATTAAACAGCTGCTTTGGTGGGATCTTTTCAGCAGGAAAACAGTACAGAAGCAAAACACGAGACACACCTTAGTTCCTTGTTGCAGTCCTTATCTGACTTGCAGCCCTGCATGGTTGTTATGCATGAGTACACTTAAGCCTGCCACTGCACACTGACACATTTAGTGCCACGTGTGACTTGATACATTAGACTGCAATCTTACGCATGTTTACTCAAGAGTAAGACCCACTGAACTCAAGTGGGGCTAACAAACAAGCTTGTTTAAGATTGGCCTGCTATGACAAACCATGCCATCGTCACACATCAGATAAACAAAGTTGAGAGTATGAGATGGCATAGCATCTAACTGAAACAATGAGTTTGGATTCTGTCGTCCTCCCCCCCCCCATGTAACCCAAGCACAAAGAGAAAGAACTCCTAGAGCGCAATCCTAACCTGGAGTTAGGCCAGTACAGTTGGGCCAGCAAAGTTTGGCTGGCACGAGGGCCACCGAAAAGCACGTTTGGTCCACTCTCGGAATCAGGGAGGATGGCGCACGTCTGTATGCTGGCCTGTCTGACTCCAAAAGTGGTCCCAATGTGCTTTATGGTGGCCCTTGTGTTGGCCAAACTTTGCTGGCTGAACTGTGCTGGCTTAACTCCACATTAGGATTGCTCTCCTAGTTACAGAATATTGCAACCATGGCACACCGCTTTTTCTCCCTCTTCCACTGCCCTAGCTGCAAAAGCTGCCACCACTGCCTTATCTTCCTTTTAATGGGCTCACTTCTCTTCACCTCATGTTGCTCTGTTTCTAGTCAGAGAAATACTGTGCAGTGCTCTTGGGATGGATAGAATCTGTGCTCCTTTCTCTGCCTGATTTGCAAGTAAAGAGCACACAGCCATGGCTCAGAAGGGCACTGCATCTCACCAACTAGAAGCATTGGTGGCAGTCATGTGAATGGCAGGCAACATTGCTCAGCTGTGGTGTAGGGAAGGATAGATAAGCAATGGCAAAATAGAAGGGTCATCCGAGGTAAAATGGAATGGGGTAAGGCAGTCTATATGACTAGAAGTGGTGGGGGTAATAATAATAATAATAATAATAATAATAATAATAATAATAATAATAATAATAATAATAATAATAATAATAATATAGGTTGAGCCTAATTATCCACGGATTTTACATCGTGGGTTGTGTGGGTCCTGTGTTGAGACAGATTTGGCCCAGCTTAAAGCCTCTGAAGATGACCTGAGCTCTGCTTCGGTCACCTCCAGTGGCTCTTCTGAGGCCCGCCAAGGCTGCGTGCATCTGCCCATGGCCTTGGCGGGCCTCAAAATGGCTGTTTAGGCCAAAAAGCTCAACTTCCGGTTTTTGCTGAAAACCAGAAGCTGCATTTTCTGGGGGCCTAAACAGTGATTCTGAAGTCTGCCGAGGCTGCGGGTGGACGGGTGCACCCCTGGTGGGCCTTGGAAAGCTCGCGAGACCCAACTGGAGCACAGCTCTGGTTGGTTTGGAGGGTGGGGGGGTTGGGGTGTGGGCAAAATCCTCGGGTTTGACCACCCATGGATTTTTTAATCCATGAGGGTTCCAGGAACGTAACTCCTGTGGATAAAAAGGCCCAGCTGTAATAATAATAGAACATATTTGAGTGTTTGCAGCATTGAAAGGATGGACAATTTGTCTCCTCCTTGTGACGCACCATAAAGTTACAGCACTGTGACCGGAACAGAGGCCCAGCTATAACCTGGCCTAAAAGAGCTACATGACACAAAAGAATCATGTAGTGTGGGCAGGATTTGCAGCTGGATATTGTTAAAGTAGGCTCACCCACTTTGGGGACAAGAATTTGTATCAATAGGCAGATCCACCAAATTGAAGTCAGAGTGTATGCTGTGTCTACTAACCTATGTAACTACAGTATAATGACTGCATGCTATTCCTCTTGTAGCTGATAGAAATTAAGACTAGAGTCATTACTTTTGCTGTGTTTTTGCCATTGATAGTGGTTGCACATCAATACTAGCAAAGAACACTAAAAATTACGCTCACCATTGGTTGTAACGGGGCACCAGGCATCATGGCATTGGCTAGTTGCATTTGCTGGGCCAGCATGGCCATATTCTTCTGCTGAATCAGGTTATTGCGTCCATTGATCTCCAACTGTGTTTTTAAATGTGGTGGTGGGTGAAGGTATTTGCAGTTCTCCCTTGAGCATCGACCCTGAAACACAGCAGAAAATAGTAAGACTAATTAGTGCTGTCTGACATGAGGTCATTCTGTGATTACATTTATGACAGTCGAACACATTTGTCTTATGTACATTCTTCCTTCAGGCTTGTTCGAAGGGCAGGCTTGAAACTGCATGCCTCTTCAAATGGCGAGGCCCCTCTTTACAGCCTTCTGCACATCCCAGGGGCTCAGCTCTTGGAGGCCGTTGCCCCCCCCCCCCGCCGCCCAATGGTAGGACCGTGACTATAAATTGCATCCAGAACATATTTTTGTGCTTTACAGTCATTATATCTAGCCCAATGCTTGAATAAATATCAATTTGTAACACATTTGTCTCTGCACTACATGTTATTGTTATTGCTGTTATTCTCAGTGTGGTTTGCCAGGATACATAAGAACAAGAGCCTCACTGGATCAAGCCAAAGGCCCATCTAGTCCAGACCTGTATCTCACAGTGGCCCACCAGATGCCTCAGGGAGCATACAAGACAACAAGATACCTGTTGCCACACCCTTGCACCTGGCATTCTGAGGTAGCCTACTTCTAAAACCAAAAGTTTACACACACACATCATGGCCTGTAACCTGTGATGGATTTTTCTTCTAGAAATCTGTCCAATCCCCCTTCTGAGTAAGCCCTTTAAATCACAATAGGTTGTATCCAAACCCTCACAGGAGTGTGTGCTGCTTCCTACTTGCACAAGAGGGCAGGAAAATGATATTCAGGCAACCCTTTCTTCAGTCCCCTGTGGCATGCACCATTTTGTTCCTGAGGATACTCCAAGTGTGCAGATTCTTAGGGGCAGAGAGCACTTGTACAGGGTTTGGATACAACCTTATGAGACTTGCCACCCATAATGAGTCAAATGAATCATGGCCCTAGTTGTGACTATACATCACAGGTCCCCCACCACAGGACATTCCCGTGCACAGAATTCAGTGCTTTTGCACCAAACCAAAGGGGTGAGGATAAAATTGATACAATAAACCAATGCAGCATAGACAGTCCCACACTGACAAACCTCTGTGTTACAGTTCTGTCTCACAATCAAGCTTCTTTAGCAGCACAGCAGGCAGGCAGACCAGGGCGGGTTGAGCATAAAGGACTCCCTAACTTGTAAGAATTAGGGGGGTTCAATTAGTACATCTGACCCATTGGTGGGGTAGGAAGATCTAAGGACAATCTGAGGAAATGTGGCTTCCCCATAAAAGACATTCTGTGTGAATGTGGAGAAGAACAAACCATCTCACATACGCTACAGTGCAAACAGTGTCCCTCTACATGCACAATGGGAGATCTTATGTTGGCAAGGGAGAATGCTATAGGAGTGGCCCAGTATTGGGCGAATGATACCTAGTTTTAACCTTGTATTTTATTCTAAAATATATTTTGATGTATGTATAAAATTATATTAATGTAGGTGCTTCTGATACGAATAAAGACCCTGAAACAAGCCTCATTCAGGTGCACCCTAAACTTTAGCAATAAAAATTAGTCACCAAAAGGATTGTTTTCAATTATAAATTATCACTGTCCAGCAGTAAAGCCTAGTCTTCTTGGATATAAGGGATATAAAGACACAAATTTCTTCTTATCAGAACAAATGGCTTAATTTGAAAGGTTCACATTTGTCTCTTTTCCTTAGTAATCAATCCATGGCAAAGTAATGGCCGTGAAAATCAAATTCTTAACTTAAGCAATGAGCTGCTTCAATCAAGCACTGTTTTGCTCTCGATTTTTTTTCTTTTTTTATGTTTTTCAAATAATTCAGGACAATTAGACTTTAAACTGTACTTGTGTTTGTTACAGGTTTGTGATCCAACTTGCAGCTCTTTTGTGTCACAGTGAACAGTTTATTTTCACCCATCTGTCTCTGTGCTTGTCAGCCAAACATATATGACTCTCATTTTGCAGTTAGCCAGTTGGCATTTGCATAAAACAGTATATCTGATAATGGGATTTTTCATAATTCTTTAGAGCTTACTGGGGTTAAATAACTGCAACAGAGCCCTCAGTCCTAGCTATATGATATGGTTTTCAAAAGATGTGTTTACAAATACACTGGAAAATCCCAGGGTTTTTAAAAATACCGTATGGGAGAGCCATCAAATGGCCAAAATAGTGGAAGATATGCAACATTACAGTAAGAATGCACCCTTCACAATTGGATGGAAGACATAATTAGAACTTTAGATTTATTTTATTTATTTATTTATTTATTTATTTATTTATTTATTTATTTATTTATTAGATTTTTACCCCGCCTTTTAGCCCGGAGGCACACAAGGCGGCATTACAATATAAAAATTAAAAACCATTTAAAAACAATATTCAAACCATACACTAAAACAGAATTAAAAACAAAACAATACAGTTAAAAACAACAAGCCCAGAGGATCATAAACTATAAAAATGTAACAAGCCAGCCAGCCAGCCAGCCTGTCAACAATTAAAAGCTTTTTGGAATAAAAAGGTCTTCAGCCCCCGCTGAAATGTAAACAAAGAGGGAGCAGTTCTCAATTCTAAGGGGAGGGTGTTCCAGAGTTGGGGGGCCACCACCGAGAAGGCCCTCTTCCTGGCCGCCGCCCCTCTCACTTCTCCTGGTGGCGGCACAGTCAGGAGGGCCCCCCCAGATGATCTAAGAGTACGGGTTGGATTTAACAGGATTGCTGTTTAAGGTCAAATTTCCAACGTGGGAAATACAGCATATTTGGACACAGTAAGTAACATGACAGGCAGTGAAATCCTATACCCCCCTTGTGCCGGTGCTAAGCTCTTGTGCTGGCCAAACACTGTCGCAAATGTGCTTTCAAGTGCATCTGCGCTGTGGTGCTGGACCAGTGTGAGCAGCACTGCCGGCGCTTGGGTGCTGCCGCAACTGTCAGCAGCGCCAACCATGCGCCCGTCAAGCATCACTCAGTCGGCGCAGGGCCGCCACGAGGGCGTTCCAGATGCATTCCAATGGCGTACCTGGGCGGTGCACTGGGCAGAGATGGCAGTTGTGATGCAGGATGGCCGTAGTGCCATATCCTAAAGCCCGTCCCTGGCCAGAGTGGCCCTGATTCAGGCTGCTTCTGTGCACGTTCCTCTGTGCCTGCAAAATAGCAGGTGCAGATCCAAGCAGGCCCATAGGGGTGACAGGGGCTTACGTGGGTGCAAGGGAAAAACCTCCCCTTGTCCTGGACGTTGCTGCTGCTGCCTCTTAATGGGCTTTAGGATACAGCCCTGCTATGTCGGCCTTATTAGGCCGGCTTAGTATAGGATTGCGCCCTGAGTTTTGGGCAAAAAGGGATTTAGGACAGAGCTCATTATTACTATGACAAATATTCAAACCAAAGACTCCTTGAGAGTCTACTTTTATAATTGATAACACATTTACACTATGCTTTTATAGTCCTTGGTGGGGAGGAGTCCTTAGAAGAGCGTTTTCACCCTCATCAAGCTCCAATTCCAAAGATTCTTTTGGGAGCAATATTATATACTGACATAGGGCCCAATCCTGAGCTGCCTAACTGCCACAGGTGCAGCAGTAGCCAAAAGGTTACCGCTGCATCCAGCTGCAGTGAGGCAGCTGCTCCCCAGGAGAAGGGAATGCTTGTCCCCTTCCCCCAGGGAAAGCCTCACTGCCCACAATGGGGCTCCTGGGCTCACCACCAGCTATTTTGTCGGTGGTGAATTGAGCAGCCCCATGTTGGGCTGCCCAAGTCACCGCTGGTGATAAGATCTGATGGTGGAATCCACCACCTGGTCCCACCCACCCCTCCATGCCCAGCTCCAGGTAGACACAAAGGAAACAACAGAGGCAGGAAAGAGAAATGGAAGCAAGGAGGAAGAATATTCACAGCCCAATTCTCAGTAAGGCCGACATAGTAAGACCGACATAGCAGGGCTGTATCCTAAAGCCCATTAGGAGGCAGAAGCAGCAGCAAAGTGTAGGCCAAGCAGGCACGTACCTGGGCGAAACCGCACCCAGGGCACGCGACGTCGTGACATCACGACGTCGTGACGTCATGATGTTTGGCTGGCTCGAGCGGCAGCCCAGGACGGGAGCCGCCAGCGCGCATCCCGGCTCGGGGCGCGTGACGGCAGCTTCCTTCCCCCCCGGCTGCCGCTGGAGTGCTTAAAGTGCATGCGGAGTGCATGCGGCGGCGACTTCCTTGCCCGGGCTGCCGTTCGAGTGCTTAAAGCGCCTCAGTGGCAGGCCAGGACGGGAGCCACCGGCGCACCTCCCTGCTGGGGGGGGCGTGGCAGCGGCTTCCTTCCCCAGGCTGCCGCTGGAGTGCTTAAAGTGCCCCAGGGGCAGGCCGGGATGCCGCCAAGGCGCCTCAGGGCATGGGGGCCCGCAAATTTGTGCGCGGGGGCAGGGCGCCATGCCAATGGCGCCCCCCCCCACCTTATGGCACCCCAGGGCTCATGCCCTGGGGCACCATACCCTCATGACGCCTCTGAGGCCAAGGGGAGATTTTCACCTTACACCTGCATAAGCCCCATTCATCACAGTGGGGCTGCTCGGATCTGTGCCTGCTGTTCTGCAGGCACAGGTCAACTTGCACAGGAGCGGCCCGAATCAGGGCTGCCCTAGCCGAGGACAGGCTTTAGTATTTGGCACTACGGCCATCCTATGTCACCACTCCTGTCGCCTCCCACTGCGCTGCCCTGTTACGCCCCCGGCACGCCTCTGGAACACCCTCGGTGAGGCCCTGCACCGACCGAGCACCAATGCCAAGAAGTAGGAAGGGGAAAGGCCATGGAGAGCTTTGAAGGTAAAGACAAGTAGATTTGGGAGCTGATGCTCATGCTTACCATATAAGCATGGAAGACTTTGTGCAACTTTGTGCATCACAAATTAGCAGTGATGTCATGCAGGGGGAACGCGGGGGAACTCAGTTCCACTAGTTAAAATTAGGGCTGACTCCGCCCACTTCAGTCTCCCTCCTCCCCCTCCCAATTCCTCTGCAAAGAGCTTTTCTTCTTGGTTGGCCGGCACTCAGAGGGTTAAAGGGAGCGACTCCGGATTCCTAGGGGGGCGAAGGCAGTGATGTCATTCAGGGGGAACGGACCAGAACGGGAATCCTAACGGGTTCCATGGCTGGTTCCGGGTTCCCGACAAGTGCCAATCAAAAGTGAATTCCTGTTCCTAAATCATCTGAATGACACCACTGCAAATTAGGATCCATGTGCCTACACTTTGACTTGACTTTTCAACTTAAAATAGTGCTGGAGTGGCATGAATCTAGAAATTCAAGAGGTGAAGTTTGCCCAATCATTTCCTAGGAATACACCTGATGAATGTCTGCTTGATGCATTTCTACAATGCTTTTCTACAATGCAAAAATGTCCAGGGGAGTTTTTCTCTGTACTCCAAATCAAATTTCAGGAAGACTAAAAAAGTTGTTTCATTTTTCTGAAGAAAAGCATGATCTGGTTTAAAAGTGCTGTTATCTCTTTTATTTCACTGCAGATTTCAACCACATTTGAGAAGGTGGTGGATCAATCTCAACTTATGCTGCATCAAATTTCTGGATTATTTCTGAAACAGTGTTGATTTTATGAGCAAAAGGCTTTTTAACTTAGGGGTTATTGGCTTGGCAGGAAGCAGCCATGTTTGTTGTGGGCCACACAAAAACACACACAAAGAAAGTTTTCAGTTTTCCAAATTTTCAGTTTTCCAACAGCATCAGTTTTCCAAATGAATGTGAGTTATGTTCTAAATGCCAGTACAACAAGACTGATTGAATCAGTCACTGAAAACAGTAAGATTCCAGAGGCAAATAATTCAAAAAGTACTTGGCATATTTTTCTTTAAAATAACAAAAGAATGTACCTCCAAACAAATCTCAATTTTTGAAAATAATTTTAGGGACATAAACCCAAAAGGAACTGAGTTTTTCTTGAAGTAAAAAGATCACAAATATAAGGAGGGGCATTCAGTATTAAAGTAAGAATATGTACCTCTGTCATTTTGTAATAAATTTGCACAAAATTTTGGAGAAGCGATTGAAATTCTGTAACAAATTTCAGGTGGGTTGGATGGAGGGTTCAGATTTTATGATACTGTTCAAGGCAAAAAAAAAAAGAAGCAAAATGATGTTTGTTTCATCTCACCTTAATAATTCAGGCACTTCTGTGTTGTGTTTTCTGTTGTGTTTTCTTTACTTTTTTCCTGTCTGACAATGACGTATTCTTTACATAAATTCCAATATTACTTCCCTTAAGCAAAATATTATAAACACAATCCATTGAATGCTAAGCAAACAGAGTGCAATCCTAACTTTGAGTTAGGCCAGCACAGTTAGGCCAGCAAAGTTTGGCCAGCACAAGGGACACCGTAAAACGCATTTGGATCACTCAGAGTTAGGCAGGATGGCACACGTCTCCTTGGATCTGCGCCCGTTCTTTAGAGAGCACAGATCCGACGTAAGTCTTCCTCTTCCCCCCCATCATGCTATCTTCCAGTCCTTGCCTTTAGGGATACCCTCCCACTTTGTTTGCTGCCATCCTCTTCTAGAAGCCTGCTTCTGGATCGTCTACAAGGTCTTGCAGCATGACACAGAAGTGGCAAAATAAAAAAGTAGGCAAGCAAGCAAGCAAGCAAGCAAGCACGCACGCACGCACGCACACACACACACACACACAGAGAGAGAGAGAGAGAGAGAGAGAGAGAGAGAGAGAGAGAGAGAGAGAGAGAGAGAGTAAAGAAAGGGTCTCAAAGTCATTTTGAGTCTCTAGTCAATTTATGAGTCACTGCCATTGAGTAGTGAGTCGAATCCAAGTATTTGAAGGTCACAACTCAAGTCAAGTGCAAGTCTTCAAGGGTAGTGACTTAAGTTAGAGTCAAGTCACCCAAGTCAAGCACCCATCTCTGCAAGAGATGGGTGGAAGGATACATGTACCATGTTGTCTTGTGTGCTCCCAGAAGCATCTGGTGGGCCACTGAGGAATGCAGGAAGCTGAATTAGATCCAGCAGTGCTTCTCTCTCTAACTGCTTTGGGGCCAGTTTCATCTACCATCTGAACATCTCTACTAGCTAAAGTTTTCCTAAAACAGGTACTATGTGAATCAGGATGCACTCCTAACCTGGACTTAGGCTGGCACAGTTAGGCCAGCAAAGTTTGGCTGGTATAAGGGACACCATAAAGCTCATTTGGACCACTCTCAGAGTCAGAGAAGCCAGCACACAGATGTGCGTCATCCTCCCTGACTTCGAGAGTGGTTCAAATGCGCTTTATGGTGGCCCTTGTGCTGGCCAAACTTTGTTGGCCTAACAATGCTGGCCTAACTCCAGGTTAGGATTGCACCCTCAAGTCCTAATTAAGATATAGATATAATTCCCATGTCTGCATACATGGTTCAAAGTACTGGTAAAAATACTGTCTGATCCCCCCCCCCACTCTTTTGCACCACAAATAATCTCCAGATTCATGATCACAGGAAATGTTTAACAGGCCAGCTAGAGGTCCTGAAAAACCTCATCTCATAATGTAGTGCCCTAGGTGTCCAAGGCAACAGAAGTAGCAGGCTCAGAGACTAATTAGGAAGGGAGCTGGAACCACAAGACCCAGACGCTCACAAGAACCGGCCAATGTCAGTGATGAGGCAGAGAGAGAGGATGCAAAGCCATGTTTCTGGTGCTAAATTAGCAACAGAACAGTGGCATCTGAATAGGAAATCCATTCTCTCCTTTAGGGCTGTGACTTGTTCTGAATAAGGAAAGTGAAAAGGGAAGTAACAGGGAATGAAGCATAACTTTCCAGGTAAGGATTCTTCAGCGGTCCTAGCCATAAGAAGTCATTCTTTTTTGGGGGTGGGGGTGGGGTTCATTAAAATTCCAATGCTATCGTTCATCATCCTATTAATTAAAATATAATTGGACTAATACGCGACAATCTAAAACTTGAATGATAAAAATAACATAAAGTGCGCCATTTGCTGAAAAGAAAATAAAGGCGCTCTCGTCTAATGGATGGGATGCTATTTTTATCCTGTAGAGAAGCTATCACATTGCAGGTGCATTAGCAAGTTAACCTTTCTGATCGGGCTGTATCCACTGCAGAGAGAGCAAGTGGCCCCCAAGCCTCAATTGTCACACAGAAAGGTTTTCCTTGCATTATATAGAATGCTTGCATAACGTTAGTAGCTGTGAGCTGCATGAGACAGACAGACATGTATCAGGAGAGCAAGGAAAATCTGACTGGATCATCTCTTCTGGGTGCAGTTGAACTAATTTTAGATGCCCACTGCAGGCAGCCAGTAGCATAGCTACAGAGGGGAGCAGCACAATAAGTAATGCAGGCACCACAACGTGCCGTGTAAATGGCCCCTCCCCCTCACTTTTGGAGCCATTGCAGTCACTGCCCAGAATGGCTGTGATGGCAAGGGAGAGGAGCCGATTATATGGGTATCTGCAATACTTACTGCACCGTGCCCCCCCCCCAGCTACACTACTGCAGGCAGCAGAATTGCTGCCAAACAAAGACACGCCATTGGGAGAGCCCCCACATCCTTCTTTTTTGCCAGTCTTCACTTCCATGAGAGTGAGTTGGAATAAATGGGGTGGTCTTGCAGAATGGCCAAGGAATGATCATTTGCAATTTGCATATGTAGGAAGTGTACATTCTGGATATTGGGGGAAGGCGATTATGTACAAATAGAAGTGCGGGACTGTTAGGAAGGAGAAGCTTGGGGGCAACTCTATATGAGTGATGGGTAGGGGCAGTTATGACAGTAGGGGCACAATCCGAGTTAGGTCGGCATAGTTAGGCCAACAAAGTTTAGCGGGCGCAAGGGCCACTATAAGGTGCGTTTGGAACACTCTCTGAGTCAGAGAGGCCAGCACACGGACGTGCACCATCCTCCCTGACTCTGAGAGTGGCCAAACCCGCTTTAACCAGGTGAGGATTGCACCCTAAAACCTAGGCATGCCATTCCAGGAGAAGATGCAGATTACAACATTTTTTCTTCTTCTGGTCCTTCCAATTTTGGTTTTGGGTTATCTGGGCATTGCACCCTTGGTTTAATGCCAGGAGAGTGATTGGAAAAGCTTCAGCCATGCATGCTCTGATCCTCAAATCCCTTTGGAATCTCACTGTAAACAATTTACACATTTCACAGATGAAGCTGCTCACATTCATTCCCACTTGAATGCTGGAGTATGTACAAGGACAGAGATGATGCATCTGGCATCAGAACAACTTGTTCTATTGTGTTGGACTCTTTTTAATTTGTGGGCTCCGAGAATGTGGACAAGATCCTTGAGATAAGCCCATCTACCTTTGTCCATCTTGGCTGATGCCATTAAGGTTACAACCCAGTGACTGGAGATGGTCATTAATGCCTGTTTATGGGAGAGTAAAATGCCATGGATGGGAGGAAGCAGTGCTCAGGCTGCTTTTCAAGAAACCTGGCCAGTGCTCCCTCACCTCTGAAAACTGGTGAAAAATGTGGCAGCCAAATGGCTAAAGGAAGTCACATGGAAGAGCATCCTTTGGCAGCTGCATGGGCTGTCCATTTGTTTCCACATTATATTCATGGTGCTAATTCCTACCTTTAACATGCTATATGGCTTAGGCCAATGATACCTCAAGGATGTTGTTGTTCAGTCGCTAAAAAGTCGCTAAGTCGTGTCCGACTCTTCGCGACCCCATGGACTACAGCACGCCAGGCCTCCCTGTCCTCCACTAGCTTCCGGAGTTCACCCAATTTCATGCTCATTGCTTCGGTGACACTATCTAACCATCTCATCCTCTGCCGCCCCCTTCTCCTTTTGCCTTCCATCTTTCCCAGCATGAGGGTCTTTTCTAAAGAGTCCTCTCTTCTCATGAGGTGGCCAAAGTATTGGAGCTTCAGCTTCAGGATTTGTCCTTCCAGGGAGCAATCAGGCTTGACTTCCTGTAGGATGAATACCTCAAGGATACCTGCTACCATATGAGTGGAATGGGGGGGGCAGACTGAGCCCAGGAAGGGGTGGAATTAGCAGAGACTTCCTCAGCTGTGTCCTAACCCCCTTCCTAGGCCAGGCAACCTTACAATGCTCAGATTATCACCAATTACCTTGCTGGTGGAGATCTAAGTAGCCCCATACGGGCAGACTAGGGAATTAAGGTAAGGTGAAAAATATTCCCTTACCCCAAAGAGACCTCCAGTCAGCTCCCAACTAGGGCTGGATACAGCGCAGGGCATGTGGTCTGGCTGCACCGACGCTAGTTAGGATTGGGCTGCCTATGCATTAAATGAAAACTGAAGAAAACAGAAGGAAGGTTTACTAACAAGAGTACATACAGGGGGCCCATGTTATCCATTGGCATGGCACCCCCGGATTTCAGCATCTTCAGTGACAGGGCCGGCTCTGATGGTCCCAAACCATCTGATGGTCACATCAAATTGGTTGTTGTGCTTGGCGAGATATTGGATGAAGGAAAAATGCTTTTGACTATTAAAAAAAAAATCATGCCATGTTGTTTTGCACAAAGAAAACAAGGCTTCCTTCTGTAATTGTGCAATTTGGCTCCCTTTTGCCAGCTTATAATCACCCTTTTTCTTATAACACTACAAGTGCTTCACTCTTCACAACAGATACTGCACAGACAGTGTCGCATCTGATACGTCAATTAGCATCTGCCTGCATGCACAGGCTATTCATAAATATATACTGGAAAGAGACTAAAATATGGAGATGTTATAAGCGGCACTGATGTTGGCACGACAGCCCTGTATGTTTTAATAAGCAGGAATGTGAAAATGAGAGGGGAGAGTGCAGGTGGCTATCACATGATGTTTTGGTCCTGCTGTCATATCAACAACATTTAGGCTGAAAGCCCAGGCTCAGCTAAACAACCAGCCTGCACACCTCATAATTAAGCCAACATCATGTCTGCAATATTTTTAACTATCTAGCCCTGGCGGAACTGAATGACACCATGCCCAAGCCTATGCTTGGCTACTCAGAAGTAAGCCCCACCATAGTCAATGAGGCTTACTCCCAAGTAAGTGTGACTAGGATTGCAGCCTGTGAGTGGAACGTCTTGCAGTACTCCCTCCAGACCACTGTGGCAGTAGTTTCTGCTCATAGACACAGAACTTTGTTTTGCAATGAGTGCCACATTGAGAAGAAAAGGAAATAAAGCAATCTAAATGCAATGCTTCATCCTTAGCGGCCATAATGAAGTGGTAGAGCAATGCTTTGCATGCTCAACTCCCCAGGTCTGTGCTTGGTATCTTCTGTTGAAGGAACTTAGCTGGGAAATACTGTTGTATTCTGTGGGCTGGATGTGGCCTGCAGAAGAACTTTATTCAGCCCTTGGGCTCTCCTATCACCACCATCAGCTGCTGCTGCTGTTGAGCTGTACTGAGGTGTCACTGTTGAAAGGGCAACCTGCATGTAAAGATTGCCCCACGACTGAATGGTCTTGTTGTGACCGACTGTAGGGGGTGGTGCTCATCTCCGTTTCAAAGCCAAAGAGCCGGCGTTTGTCCAAGAACAAGCTTCTGTGGTCATGTGGCCGGCATGACTCTGCGCCATAGCACACGGAACACCATTACCTTTCCACCGAAGTGGTCCCTATTTATCTACTTGCATTTTTAGGTGCTTTCGAACTGCTACGTTGGCAGGAGCTGGGACAAGCAATGGGAGCTCACTCCGTCGCATGGTCTCGAACTCCCAATCTTCCGGTCAGAAAGCCCAGCAGCAGCGGTTTAACCTGCAGCGCCACCATGTCCCGCATGATAACTAGGCTCTCCCATATCTTGAAAATATACTCAAACTTTGTGTATGTTCTATTTGCAGCTAATGAGTTTCTAAGTGAGAAAAAAGTGCTTATTTCTGGTCATGTCCTGCTTAATAACATCGCTTCCTGTTTAATGATGTAACTTCCAATGATGTAACTACATCATTAATGTAACTTAATGTAATGAATACTTTTTAGCCTGCTGTATGAAATGAATTGACGCCCCTGCTGTGGATTGTGCATTTAACTTTATTATGCCTTATTTTTTCTTTACTTTTATCACACACCAAATTCCTGCATTAATCTAATTGATGCTGGTGAAAAGCAACAGGTTGCATGACTTGCTTGTGAGCTTTGTGGGAGCATCTGGCTGGCTACTGCAGGAAACAGACTGCTGAACCGGACAAGCATCTGTAGGCATCAAGTATCAGTTTCATTAGAGATATCCTACATCTATTTCTAAATTTGTACCATACCACCAAAGCACACTAAATTTGCAACAATAATAGCACTCTTCCACTAGTGAAAGAACATTGTGCACCAGCAGTGGCCCCAAATCCAGCTTTTTCATTTATGCAAGACTTTCTACAACCTTTTTTTCAGAGCACAATCCTAACCTGGTTAGGCCAGCACAGTTAGGCCAGCAAAGTTTGACCGGCACAAGGGACACCAGAATGTATGTTTGGACCACTTTTGGAGTCAGAGAGGCCACCACACAGACGTGCACCATCCTCCCTGACTCTGAGAGTGGTCCAAATGCGCTTTACAGTGGTCCTTGTGCTGGCCAAATTTTGCTGGCCTAACTCTCTGGATTGAACTCTCCAGATTGAACTCTCCGTATCCTTATTTTATTTTTTTCAAGACAAGTATACCCCACCAATTTGTCCTCCTACTATTAACAACAACAATTACAGTCAAGACATTGGGTGGCATCCCGAGTAGCACTTTGGCTCTTGGAAGCCCACTCATGCCCACGCATGGATGCTCTTTTTGTTCCAAAGGAAGCTTCCACTTGTGGAGTGAGCTCCCAACAGTCGAAGTGCCAGTCAGGATGCCATAACATCTACTGAGCATCTGGGATGGGATCCGGGTACCCTGCTCCGTTTCTTAAAACAGTGAACGTGCCATTTCTAAAAATGCAAAAGTGCCAACTTTCTGCATGCTCACCACACAGATCAGAATGAACTCATAATACAGCTGAGGGGAAATTCAAAAACTGATTTGGGTGTTCCTCATGAAAGCACCAAAGATAAAGGTAAGATTTAAAGGGGCGGGGGAGAATAGAGGCTGAAAAACTGCTTTTACTTTGTAATATTATAGTACAGCTGCACTCTTTTTAAGCTTCGAGGGCTGAGTGTGGAGAACTCCGCTCTCTCCAAAGAATGTTATTATTCCCAAAGATCAAAGTTATTGGGTGTCATTTTGTAAACACTGTGGAGCACGGAGCACATAACATTATTGCAAGCATTATACAAGGTTGTGCTCCTTGCAGTAATATAAAAATAGCTAAAATAAACAGTCCCAGCAGGCAGGCATAGCAGAAAGTTCAAAAACTACAGCACCGCTCATTCCTTTTTTTAAGCAGGACAGTTTGATTATTCCAACGTGAATTATTTCCTGACTGAACTAAATAGTTCATTTACATTTACCTCAGATGTATATTTTAAAAGAAACATCGTTGCTGTATTAGGTGTGGTAAGGTCTTAAAAATGCAACTATGCTGACATACCGTGTCTGTTTATTTTTTTTCTCCTTATTTTTACGATACTGTAGTGGCACTACCAGAATTGCATTACAGAATAGTCACTCTGCAGCTTTGGACAGTGTTTATGCAAGACAGTCTGGGAGGGGGCGAATTTGTGCTCTAAAAAAGGCAATTGGATAGAATCTTGCTTTCCGTAAATCAACCCGCTTCATGCTATTATAATATCTCCATGGATTTTCACATACACAACATTAGGTGCCAGCACAAATATGCCATTTATTAGGAGCCGAAACATTATTTGAGTAAATCTTTGTTCCTTTTTACCCCAGGGTAACGAACTCAACCTCTTTGCTTACACTGAGTAACACAATTGGCCATTCACACCATTTTTGGGAACTGCCTGAAATGTCTCTGTTAATTCTGCAGGTCTTGTAGAACGCAGAGCAAATTTAGAATTACACCGTCTGACCCTTCAAAACCTTTTAACTATCTGAATTCTGCTCACCAAAATTCAGCTGCATTCCTTCTGAATATCAGGAAGTGAGTAGACAGGTTTAGCTGGTTTTAAGCAGCAGCCTTTGTGCCAAGGATTTCTAGAGAGGGCAGAAAGCAGCTCCCTCCCTGTTTCTTACCTCATGTGATTAGTGTGCCGGAGTGCCTAAAGCCGTCTGCAGACACTATCTCCACATTCAGGCTGAATGCAGGGAATGGGGAATTAAAGTGTGGTGGCCAATATGCCAGTGCACAACAAGGCACACTCCTGACTCATGCCACATTGAGTGCTCACCTGCAGGGGCCGAGCCAAGATTCTAGAACACAGGTGTAAACATTCCATACAGTGGGCTGAATAGCATTTATTATGCCTACTGAGGGCCGGAAGTGATACAAATAAGCAGGAAGTGATGTCATTAAGCAGATCATGACTAGAAATAAGCACTTTTTTCTCACTTAGAAACTCATTAACTGCAAATAGAAAACATACACTTTTTATTATATTTTCAAGATATGGGAGAGCCTAATTATGTGGGCTGCCCTTTTAGCCGTGACCAGTAGTGCTATCCAGCCAGTACGCTGGGCGGGACTTACGTTTGATCGGCAGTCCGCCCGTTGTGTCACGCCGCGTTCTGCTGCTTTCCCGCCCACCGGGGCGTGCGGGAAAACGGCGGAACATGGTGTGACGCAACGGGCGGACTGCCGATCAAACCTAAGTCCAGCCCAATGTATCGGCTGGATAGCACTACTGGCCGTGACACCTCAGCACAGTTCACTAGCTGAGAGCAGCTGATAGTGGTGCTGGGAGAGCCTGAGGGCTGGATAAAGAGCTTCTGGCCCTCAGGCCTTATGTTTGACACCCTGTCAACACCCCTGATATGTGAGGAGGGTCTCCTCAGGCTAAACACTCCAATCTGCAGACAAGCCTTGAGTGCAGGGAGAACCAGGGGTGTGGTTAACTGGGGCATCAGAACAGAGGGGCTAGCTAGAACACTCTCATTTCTCCCTTTCCATGCATTAAAGCTTCGGTGCATGAAGAGAGCTAAAATGTCTGGTTAATTAATTGGTTCTATACAATGTTACGATAGTTATAAAACACTGAAATAGACCTGTATCCAGGGGGTGCATGCCAAAGGCACAAATTCCAAAACTTCAAGCAAAATGGTCCTATGCTGAAAAATACAGTCGAGCCAAAATAGGGTGTGATTTTTGCAGAACCTTTTGTAAGTTGCCAAAAGCATCCCCCTTTCAATATTGTTGTTGTTGAAATTGCAAAAAACAACAACAGCAAAGCTGTTTTTGGGAATGAGGACAGGAAGAACTGTCTTCTCCCCGAACAAACTATCATTGTCACGTAGCCAAATATGGATAGCTACATGGTAATGTTACAACACAGTGCACTTAAAGGCTCCCTGATTAATCTTCATAGAGTTAGCATGAAGAAGCCACAATGTGCACAAATAGTGCCAACGCAGCTGCCATTGGGAAGGGAAGAGTCTCAATCACCAATGAAAGAGGAAAGTAAGGAAGGGTTTCTGTGGCATTTTGCCATCCTTAGCACAATTTCAAAGCCAAAAAAAAAAAAAATGTTTGTTTGCAAATATTTGCCATAGCTGTATTTATAACACTACTACAGTTATCATTAAATATAAATAAAAGAAATAATCACAAAGCATGTTTCAAGTACAGTTGGCCCATGTACAATAGACTTGTGGGATTTCAACTTTACATTATCTACAAAGCAAAAGTGCAAGCAATTCCACCAGCTATTCTTCTTTCTTACATACCTGCCCGGGAGGGAGCCTGAGGTCAGAAAAAAAAGCTGCTATCAGCCTCAGTTCCTTCCTGTGTCTTGTCTTTTTTAAAGAGATAGTACATATTTTCCAGGTGTGAAGGATTTTCAAGGCAAATTTGAGAATATGGGTGGAGCAAGGATTCTGTTCCCGGAGCCTTTGTGCATTAAAAAATCCACGGGTCATTAAACCTGCAGGTTTAGCCCACACCCCCACCTGAACCTATCAGAGCTATGCCCTGGTCGGGTCTGGTGGGCTTCCTGAGGCCTGCCAAAGACATGAAGGTTCTATGGTCTCACTGAGCCTCAGAATGGCCTTTAGAGCTTCAGGTTGAGCCTAATCTGACTCAACACGGGTCCAGGAGACCCATGTTGAGCCAATTCTGCCGATATACAATCTGCGGATAATTAGGCTCAACTTGTACATGATTTTTGTTTCATGAACTGAGTGTGGAACGTATCCTCATACAAGCTGCAGGACAACGGTACACTTTTTAAGAATTTTTAATCTTTAATTAAAACCCATGTCTAGGTTTGGGACAGTGCCCTTCAGTTGAATAAAATGTTCACCCAGGGTAAAGGAAGAAATGCCATGTTAAAGGTTCATTAGGAAAGTGACTCTAATATTATACTGCACCTATATAAATAAACTGTGTGCAGTGATTTGGAATACAGGAAATCCTTTTCATCTGTTAATTTTGGATCTGTGGATTTGACTCAACACAGATGGCCATGGCCATTGGTTCTGAGTCGCTATAAAAAAAAATCCTGGTCCCTTTGAAAAGCGGGGGGAAAGCTTATTTTACCTTAGTGAAGTGGTATTCAAACTTTTTAGACCAGGATGCACTTTTTAGAATGGCACTCATGCCAGGACCCAAAGGAAGTGATGTCATTAACCTGGAAGTGATGTTGTGGCAGGAAGTGACATCATGAAACAGGTGTCATTATAGCATAATAAAATGACACTCCTGAAATGTAAATTGGCATTCTTGAACTGCAGCAATCGTACAACCATGAAACATCCCTGAGAGAAAGCAAGATTAGGACAAAATATTATGTAAAATCACTGAACTAAAACAAAAATTGGAAGAAAAAAAAAACCTCATTTGAAAATTCTAACTGTTAACACTCACAAAAGGAATAGAACAAGAATAAGGTCTGCCGTTTTCAAGATGCTGCTTCCAGCTTTCTGCGACCCATCTAACATCAGGTCGTGACCCACCAAGTGGGTCCGGACCCACCGTTTGAATAACACTGCCGTAGTGCAAAAAGTTGGAGCGCTGCAAGAAGCAATTTCTGGGTTCTTAGGAGTCCAAGAAGCAATGCCGACAATGCATTCTCGACCAACACAAGGCCAAAGGTGAAGGTCTTAGCGCAACCCAGAAATTGGAGCGCCCTAGACAGCCCAGCAGTCCTCCAGCTTGTCATGCTTTCCCCCTTCTTCAGATGTTTTTAAAGGGACCTTTTAAAAAAAACTGTGATTGAACAGCTGCAGGGGAGTAATGGTGGATGAGCATTGCTCTCCTGGTTGTGGACTGAAGTCCTATGGGTGGACCCCCATAGAAAACAGAAGCTGGATTAGACAGGCTGGATTAGATACCTTCATGGCTTTTCTTATGTTCTTAGGAAGCAACATGAAATACTTCTAAACAAATGAAGAAACTCGTGGGAGGAGGAGTGTGCTGAAGGTCAGCTGCGTCTCTGGTGTGAGCAGGGAAGCATCAGCCAGCAGAAGACAGACGGGTGGCTAAAGAAAGAAGGCTAAATCCAGAAAGGAAGATCTGAATGTGTGTAGTTCTTGAAAGACAGAACATTTCTGTAAATTGTAAAAACCTTCGGGTTTATGAAAAGTCTGCCTATGTAAACCGCCTTGAGTTGTAATCACTAGAGAAATCTAGTGATCTTAAGAAAGGCGGTATATAAATACATGTATTATTATTTATTATTATTATTAAATTAAATCTGAAATGAATTTGTTTATTTCATAAAATGAAATTTATTTCATAAAATGATTTGCACACACACACACACACACACACACACACACACACACACACAGAGTATATTTAAAAAGTTTGCAAATGTGTTCCTTGTTACTTTACCAATCAGTACTTGCAGAACAGAGGAAACAGTCTTCTGTTTTTTTTTATAAAGCTCCAGTTAAAAAGTATTGCTTTAGCAGCAAGGTTTAATATATGTGTATTACAGATAAAATAAACTGTCTGGGATAATAATTATGTCATTTGCATCTTAAAAACGAAACTCCAAAAGTGCATTGTTTACAGACATGCAAAGATTACTGGGCCAGATACTATGCCTTTAGCTGAAATCAATGGACCTCTGCTGCGTTACATGAGTCAAAGATATGGCTCATTGATTTCATCCTTTTCTAACTGCATTAGTCAAGTAAAGACTGACTCTCTTCTCCCTGGTTGAAATTTAAATAGCACTGGTGAAATTATGCGCTGCTTCAAAACAGGCAGGCACTTGAAGCCTAAATATCCTGCTGCCAAATCTGCTTACAATACTAGCAAAACATCCTGGCTGCAGAGCTTAGTACAATTCACTGCAGAAGTTGGGGCCTTTACACAGTGCCTTTCTCTGCCCCCTGCTATCAACTGCCTTTATATAGATCACAAGAAGGGAAATCCAGTGTGTTGCCTTTGACGTGGGCAGTAAAAACAAGACTGTTGTAGGCAGGAAATTCACAATGGTGTTGCCAATTTTTGTGATAAGTGCAATGCACAGAATGATACACTTGTAGAACAACTGCTGAGAACATCCCAGCACATGCACTTTTTAGAAGGACCTGGGATTCCCCCCCCCCCGTGTGACCATTAAACCTTTTATAAGTCATCCCTTGGCAACACCTTCTTTCTTAAACATGCATTTTAGGCTATGTCCCAGCACCCAGAATTCTTAGACAAACCAACGAGGTCAACAGGAAGATCTTTCTGCTGACCTCTTGGGTGTTTCTTTAAGCATTCCAGGAGCTTAAGAAGGAGGTGCTGGGAGAAGGGTGGGGTGTGTGCCCCCCCCCCGGCTGGTTGGAAAATTGATGGAGTCTCTGCCCTTCCTGTGATCTTCCAGAACTTCCATGCAACCTTTTTTTGGGACATGACCCTGGGTTTGGAAACCACAATTCTAACATGAACTAGAATAATTATTGCAGTGGTTCCCAAGCCTTTTAGCACTTGGATCTACTTTTAAACACAGTAGTCTATTGGGATTCACTTAGCTTTATGAACCTAAAAAGCGAGGACCACTTTACCAGTCACAGGATTCTGCTTTTATCCTTTCTACTATGGTGGAGGGATCTCCTTCCGGAGTGTTTTTTGAATATGTTCATCAGATCAGGAACATTCTGGTGCCTGTGCATTACCCTTTACCTGGCCTTCCATAAGGCCGAAGCCATGTTTGCCTACTTGTGAGTTAATGCACACATGTGGCTCAGGTTTCATAAGGCTCAATGTATTATTAGCTTGTCAGTTTTTCAACCCATCAAAAATCAGGTCCCAACCCCCTGATGGGTTCCGAACCACAGTTTGGGAACCATTGAAGTACTGTATAGGCACACATCTAAATTTATTTATTTATTTATTTTGGGAAAAATGGAATAATCTCTATGAGTATAGTCTGTTCATAACATACACCTGGTGTGGTTCACAGAGAAGCAACTGAAAAGTGCATAAAGACGTACATCAATTGTGGAGTTGGACTACTATGGAAGCAATTCCCAGTATAGGGCTGAAGTCAAGTGAATATGGTTGACAGTTTGCAGAAAAAGGCAGACTGTGCAGAGCTGCTACTTGCAATGTTAAAATCCCCCCAGCCTTACTTTTCTTTTTAAATACATATTCGTTTAAAAAAAGATGAAATTCTGAATGAGTGTTTCAGTGAATAAACATTCAAACTGCTCTTCAAAAATACAAATACATAAAGATAGACAGCCTGTCTGAAGACTGTATTTGAACTACTGACAAGTATGCCTGCTTAATACATTGTGAAGGCAAGGAGAAGGCTGTGTTTGCTCTGTACAATAAAAACACATAGCAAGTATTGTTTAAAGATACATTTGTGTGCTCCTGAGTCTTTAGTTATGAAATAAAGCACAAAGTATACATACACGATCAGAGTGTGTATGTGTTTTCCTTTCAAATACCACTTATTTTGTTCTGATGATTACCCCAATGCTCCTGGGCCTACTGAAAATACATTTACAATACTGTTTATTTGAAGATAAGCAAACAGAACCATTTTGATTTTATTTTACTGTTGACTTGATGTTAGACACACAAATTTCATTCACTCTGAACCAACTTCATTTGTACGATTGTGAAGGAAGTCAAATCTCCAAAAACCAATATTGGCAATATATATGTGCAAATATATCTATATCTATACACACGCATACATCCTCTAAATCCCTATTACCATAGACTTGAGATCCTGGAATTATAAGATCAGCTTTCTGGTAGTTCCGCTATCCTCAATATCACTGTTCAGCCAGTTGGTGTTTTTAACAGCGCATTTGTGATCCAAATGAGAATTGCCAACATTTTGTTTTCCTTGCAAGCTACTGCATGATCGCTTCCGGTTGTAATCCCAAGAATACTTACAAGAGAACTAATCCCACTGAACTCAAAATGTAAGGGCCCAATCCTATCAGAATTTCTGGTGTTGATGTAGCTGCAGTGGAGCTGCAAGATAAGCAAACATTCCCTTACCTTGAGAAGGCCTCCCTGACTCCCCCTCCACCACAGAATGAAGCCCACACACCATTGGGATTGCTACATCTGGGCTGGAAGATTGGATAGGATGGGGCCCTAAATGTAGTTACCAGATACAAATGGGCACAGCACATACACCTTTAACCATTACATACAAGAGGGAATTTGGGCAGGTACAGCTCATCATAGAAGGGTTTCAAAAGCTGCACCTGCCCGAATTCCCTCTTCTAAATACTGGTTAAAGGTTTAGGCACTCTTACCCTGTTTGTATCTGGTAACACTACTTAAATGGATGCCACCCACCCATTTCTGTAGCTTTAAAAATAGCATTGCTGGTGAGCCAGATCCAGCCCTTGGATGACTATCTGTGGGTACCCACTAACTTAAGACCTTCAGGTTTCCTAAAACAACACATTGCTAGCTAACACATTGCTAACTATGGCTAACTATAGCAAGGAGGGGAGAGACATTTTTTTATAATGATGTGTTTTCTTTTGTCACCTACTTTGAAAGTCATTGCACGCACTGACAGTGCAATCCTAACCTGGAGCTAGGCCAGCAAAGTTTGGCCAGCACAAGGGCCACCGTAAAGTGCATTTGGACCACTCTCGGAGTCAGGGAGGATGGCGCACATCTGTGTGCTGGCCTCCCTGTCTCAGCGAGTGGTCCTAACATACTTTACGGTGGCCCTTGTGCTGGCCAAACTTTGCTGGCTTAACTGTGCCGGCCTAACTCCAGGTTAGGATTGCACCCTGGGGCATTGCACATACACAAAGTCATTGTACACTGGGGCATAAGAATACCATGCTAATGTATGTAATTGTATAAGGCAGCGGTATTCAAACTTCTTAGACCGGGACCCACTTTTTAGCATGGCACTCATGCCATGACCCATCGGAAGTGATGTCATTAACCTGGAAGTGATTTTGTGGAAAGAAATAACATCATCAAGCAGGAAGTGCTGTCATTGTAACATAATTAAAATGACACTCCTGAAATGCAAATTGGCATTCTTGGACTGTTGCAATTGTACAACCATGAAACATCCCTGACAGAAAATAAGATTAGGACAAAATATGATATAACAAAAAACAAAATTAAAAAAAAAACCCTCACTTGAAAATTCAAACTGTTAACATTCCCCCCAAAAATATAACAAGAGTAAGGTCTGCAATTTCCAAGGTGGCTGCTCCCAGTTTTCCACAACGCACCAGACACCAGGCTGCAACCCACGAAGTGGGTCCTGACCCCCAGTTTGAATACCACTGGTATAAGATGAAGGGGGAAGACACTTGCCTCCACTCACCCCCAAATTCTGACACGTTTGGCTGACTACTCTTAGCACAGAAAAGCTAACATAATTCTTCAGAACCAAAAACAAAACAAAAAAAACACAGAGAAACAGATCCATTCTATACATTAGAAATACAACAGGAAATTCCCAGTGGCCCAAAGACCAGAAAAAGCACAGATCAACATTCTTGGAAGACCTTCAAAAAGTTATTCTAGGATACTTGAGTAATGCAAACTCACCAAGACTGCCAGTTTTTAGTCTTTGAATTGGAAGTGTTTCTTTTATTCTTCAACCAATAAAAGCACTTGGTCCCAAATGCCCCACTGTTCACACTCTTATTTCCCTGCTAACCTTATTCAATCTACCAAATGCATTTCCCCAAAAAACCCTTGTTACTACTTTCCCGTAGAGACTTGACATGATTTCATTCCATTTGGTGGAGTTAAGCTGCTGAGAGTTTTCAGGAGCTGAACAAAAACATGGGAAGTGTTTCAGGCAGCCCAATCCGAAACCCATGCTGCTGGAATAGAGAGGCCCGCTGGCCTGCCCATATCCACTGCAGGGTTGGGGCTGCATGCAGCACAATTTGGAGCAACACTCCAGCTGTTATAAGAACATAAGAAGAGCCCTGCTGGATCAGGCCAAAGGCCCATCCAGTCCAGCTTCCTGTATCTCACAGTGGCCCACTATATGCCTCAGGGAGCACACGAGATGCCTGCATCCCATTGCATCTGGCATTCTGGCATTCTGAAGTAGCCTACTACTGACGTAAGGAGCCTATAGCCCACGATGGACTTTTCCTCCAGAAACCTGTCCAATCCCCTTTTAAAGGCCAGATGCCATCACCACCTCCTGTGGCAAGGAGTTCCACAGATTAATTAAAGGTAAAGGTTTCCCCACGACCAAATGGTCTAGTCGTGACCGACTGTAGGGGGCGGTGCTCATCTCCGTTTCAAAGCCTGTAGAGCCTTGTCCTAGGACAAGCTTCCGTGGTCATGTGGCTGGCATGACTCTACACCGTAGCGCACGGAACACCGTTACCTTCCCACCCTATTTATCTACTTGCATTTAGGTGCTTTCAAACTGCTAGGTTGGCAGGAGACAGATTAATTACCCGCTGGGTAAAACAATATTTCCTTTTATCCATTCTAACTCTCCCAACACTCAATTTTAGTGGATGTCCCCTGGTTCTGGTGTTGTGAGAGAGGGAAAAGAACATCTATCCAATCTATCCATCCCATGCAGAATTTTGAATTATTCCCCTGCCCTCTCCTGTCTCCCCTCCACCCTCCCCATCCCGTGCCGGCCGAACTTGGCCAACACTTCCTCACTTACCCAGGGAAGTGTGGAGGCTGGATGCAATGGTATGCATCCTTGCACCGGTCCAGCCAATTCCTGAGTTGGCGCATATGGGCCAGCACAGCAGACATGTGCCAGCTTACCACAGGCTTTGGATTGCACCCTTAAGAGTAGTATGCTGGCACATATAAATTCTGGTCTTAAATCTTATTATCTACTCTTCAGTGACATAATAACTGATAACTACTGCAAAATTGTGTTACAAGAATTTGGATGGCAGGATATAACTAAATTAAGAGAAAACATATAATTACTATCAAATGCCTTTAATAACCCATATCACAACAAACTTCCTGGGCTCATCAATAAATCCATTCAGGTTTTAGTGAAGCACTAACCATTGCGGGTTCCTTGCAGCACAATCCTGACTGTCACTTAAGCCAGCTCAGTTCCCTTATACTTCCTTACAGGTGTCGGGAATGTGCTGTGAAGATTGTTGGCACCTTGGGAGTCAGCTAGGCTGGGGCAGGCGCCCAGCTATGCCAGATCCAGCCCTTGATGCTGTGTTTTTGCCAGCCTGCTTAGGCTGGCACAGGGGGTGGGAAAGGTGGTGGGAAGGTGGCACAGAGGCAGCGAGGGGGCATTTTGGGGCAAGGGATGAGAACCAGGAAGCAGATGGGTTCTGTGGATGGATTCTCCCTCAATTGAGAGCAGAGGAAGAACATTCAACAAAGCTCTATAAACTTTCCAAATTGGTTCTGCACATGCAAAAAGGAACTCCACCACTTGTGACTGCACATAGACTATTACAAAAATCACTAAAATTATGGATTATTTATTCTGCTGTTTTCCATTACTCCCCCTAGGGCTCCCTAAGGCTTAACGATATTTAATTGTCCCACACCTTGGCAAACCTTCTATCCCATGGTTCTAGATGGCCAGTTCCTTTTTCACATTTTTTCCTGTCATCCTGTTGGCATTTTTTTAACCAATAATTTTGCCAAACCGTTTTATTGTTTAACTTATCCCTACACTACATGGACACTAATGAAAATTGATACATTCTTTCAGTGGTTCTGTTCAGTGCTCTACATAATGCTATTGTAATAATCAGCTCTTAAATAAGACACAATTCTAACTGTGCTCCAGCAGGAATTGTGTAGGCGTGTTAGTATGTAATTTAATTTGTTGAAATCAATTTCAGTTGAAGGACACTAGAAAAAGGAAACTGCACAAGTGTCACTTGTTTAATTCTATGTAGACAACTGTGGAAAAGAAAATCAATTTTTTAGAAATTAAGGCATTTGACCAATTGTCATTTGGTGTCGATGTAGTCAAGTTCTATTACATTTATCAAAAGTAGAAAAAAAAGACTTCCATACCATTTTGCTTAAAATTGTACATGGTACCATTTTGCTTAAAATTTGCTTAAAAATTGTGTGGTATGTCTTCAGGAAATTTAAATTACAAACCACTAAATTATATGAAATTATGTGAATTATATGAAATTATTATATGAAACCGTTTTTTGTATGACTCAAATACACCGAAGCATGATTCAGAGCACAACCGTAAAACTATGATCAGTTGGCATAGCAGCCCCCTTTGCCTGAAGAAGGTGTCACAAACATGCCATAACAACAAGCATTAATGATCATGATAAAAAACATTCTGAAGATTGCTAATAATGATGGGCAATATCGTAAAGTGAAATTCAGATTTCATTTGGCTTCCTAACTATGAAAGGAAGTATGCCCATCTGACTGCTGCATAAAGCAAACATGCATATACCACTGTGACCTCAGGATATGTAAAAACCACACGGGTGGGAAACTAAGGGAGAGGTAGGGGGAAAGAGACAATGGAATTATTCACGGTTTTAATAACATCTGCACAGGACATACATGTTAATGTGAGGAAGATTCATATGGATTTTCTGGCAATTGCCTGTGCTATCTTCCCCTTATCTTCTAAAAACAAATATAATGGTCAATTTAGTTAATACATATTTTACCCCATCTTTCCTCTACTTACATGGGTGCAAAAGGCAGTAGAGTCCGTACTGTTAGTATGATACAGAGCAGTGGTTTCGCAACTGTGGGCCTGAAACCCATCTAATCAGTGGGAAGCAACAGATTAGACTATCTGCATTAAGGGTTAAACAATCTGCTTCTTGGGGGGAGCACTTCTGCCCAATCACCACTATAGCCACAGAAGCTTGAAGGGCTGGAAAAGGGAAACTTTTTTTTTTTTTTTTTTGGTGGATCCCGATGCTAAAGAGTTTGGGAACCACTGATAGTCCTTTTGGAGACTAAGAGCTGGCTCACAAATGCATGATAATCATTTTGATAAAGGGAATTTCTAGAGATGACTTGCATGTGTGAATGAGCCACCTTGGAAGGTGGCTTCATAGGGTGTTAAAACTGGCACGTTAATGTAAAAATAAAATTGGAACACTTTCTAATAGAGTGATTTCACATATTCAACTGTCAGTCATCAAGCAGTGAGCCATCATAAGAAAATAAGAAGAGCCCTGCTGGATCAGGCCTAGGGCCAGTTTCCTGTATCTCACAGTGGCCCACCAGGTGCCTCAGGGAGCACACAAGACAACCAGAGCCCTGCATCTTGTTGCCACTCCCTTGCACCTGGCATTCTGAAGTAGCCTACTATTAATGTAAGGAGGTTGCACAACCCATCGTGGCCTATAGCCCACGATGGATTTTTCCTCCAGAAATCCATCCAGTCCCCTTTCAAAGGCATCTAGACGAGATGCCATCACGACCTCCTATGGCAAGGAGTTCCACAGCTTAATTACCCGCTAAATTAAAAAAGTATTTCCTTTTATCTGTTCTAATTCTCCCAACATTCCATTTCAGTGGATGTCCTCTGGTTCTGGTACTGTGAGAGAGGGAAAAGAACACCCCTCTCTTGACTCTATCCCTCCCATGCATAATTTTGTATGTTCAATCAAGTGATATGCCTGCATGAGTGAAACGTTTTCAGAGCGTTGACTTAGCCACTGTCATATACAAGACCAACAGCAAGATTGTTGGTTTAAAACAGCATCTAGGGAACATGAAAAGCAGTTATTAATCTTAACAGATAAGTTTCTATGAAGGAAATGTTCAGGCCGCGCATGCCAGACAATTAACAAATGATCATGTCATACAATTTAAACATGTTTACTTGCTGAAAAGTCTCACTTAATTCAACAGGGCTTACTCCGAAGTAAGGCTCACTGAGTTCAACAGAACTTACTCCCAAGGAAGAGTGTTTAGGTTTGATTTACAGAACTAAGGATGTGAAACCCAAACCCTCTTCCTTGGAAGTACGTTCCTTTGAACTCAGTGGGTCTTAACGACTGAGTAAACACACACAGGCTTGTACAACATAAGCAATATTCTTACAAGGGAATACATACATGTAGACATAAAAGATTATACGGTAGGCACCTAATGTAAGATACCTTGATCAATATCCTAGGAAAAATTCTCATAAATTGTCAGCAATTACTATTATTACTAATCTAATTCCAATACCATCCATATTCAGCACTGGGCACAAGATTCAGCATTTCATATTATATGTGCCAAGGTAGCTTCAGTGAGAAGATATGAAGTGTTGACACCTAGGTTTCAGAATGGTTACCCTGGTAACCAATAGCAAGGTAAAGCAGACAGGGATTCTTGGTCAGGCCTACAAAGGGTAAAAAAAGTCTGCTGGGTGAGGGAAGTAGGGGAAAGAGATGGGATAGTAAAAAAATAACTGCATAGTCCAGTTCCTTACCAGCGCACTTACCATATCAAATCAAAAGAATTCAAACGAAAGCCCT